>MU696189.1:22493-87731 GCA_026770625.1 Nicotiana glauca | reverse complement strand
AAGAACTCAAAGGAGGATTTTGCAAGATTTCTTATAAAAAGGTAATCCTACACCCTTAAACTTACATGTATGGATTTATTAAGGGAATATGAGTATGAATAAGTATAGGAACTCTTGGTATGGTGATTAGAAACCATAAGTTCCCAATTTACTTACACAACTATTATAAAAATTGAAAGATATTTATTTAATAGAACTTTATTGGTTAAGGTTGTTGTTTAACTTATGGGTGATAAAGAATAATATTGATTATAACCATTTGAGACTTTAGAATTTATCCAAGAGCAAGAGAATCGGTTATTGGGTGTAGAAACACCATTGATAGGGATTATGAAGCTTTATACTCACCAAGTGTTTGATAAAATGCCTAAGTGACCCAAAACATGAATATTGTTGCTAATTTAGAATCCCTTTGATATATTGATATATATTAAAGTTGAAAGGGTTGGCGAATGTTGTATTATGCTCAAGAGAAGGAAGTTAAGGTATGTGAGACTAACTCTCTATGTTTGGGAATTTTAATGATTCTACCTGCATTACGTTTATCTTATGACGTATCAATTGCCTCAGAATTGTAGTTAAGCCTAGTTCCTTGAATAATTATAGAACTTTTGTTATCTAGCTTCATAACTCGTTCATGACTTTCATTCTGAACGTTGTGAGCTCATTTAGTATTCAATATAGACTTGGGCTTGATGTCCCTGAGTCTCAGTATAGCTTACTCAGCATGTTATAAACATTTGAAGTTTCAGTGTTCATAACCAGTTCAAGAATACATGTCTCATTATAGTCCTATTCAGTATTCCAGTATTATGCAACTCAGTATGATTCAGTATTCCAGTATAATGTAACTCAGTGTAATCAAATATTCCAGTATCATGTAACTCAGCAGGATTCAGTATTTCACTATTATGTAATGCAGTATGATTCTCAGTTCCTGATTTTAAATCCCTGAATGTTGAACAATTGTATTTGGGCCCGAGGCCGCAGTTTATGCTTTATGCATCTTTGGGCCTGAGGCCGCAGTTTATGTTTTTGCATCTTTGGGCCTGAGGCCGCAGTTTATGCTTTATGCATTTTCGACCTGAGGTAGCAGTTATGTATATGTATACTTGGGCCCGAGGCCGCAGTTTGTGCACATATATAAGTTACCAATTATCAGTTAATTCACAGTTATCAGTTCAATTACCAGCTATCGGTTCTAATATCAGTTATCATTTCAACTTCAGTTTCAATAGTTATTATTTCAGTTATCAATTATAAATTCTCAGTTATCAACTTAGTTTCAGTTTCAGCATTTATAATTCTTTCTTTCAGTTGCTTTACATGCCAGTACAATTCAAATGTACTGACGTCACTTTTTGCCCGGGGCCTACATCTCACATTGCAGGTAATGATTTACAGGTCGACGATACAGAGCGCTAGGATTCTCGTACCAGCTATTTGGTGATCTCCAGTTCTTTCGGGACATTATCGTTACTTTACAGCCTTCCAGTATTTACAGATAATTAGTGTTTTCTGTACTTCAATAGAGTCCTCATAGACTAGAGTAACAGTTAGATAGAGTTTCAGTCTTTTCATGTTAATCCATGTTGGCTACAAATATATTTCAGAATTGCATTAGTATTTCCGCACTTTGATTTTTATCATCCAGACTTTCAATATATCAACATGCGTTAGTTTATCTTCCGTATTCAGTATGTTATGATATCACATGTTGATTCAGCCAGCCAGTTGGTTCGCTCGGTCACATATAGTCAGGCACCGAGTGTCGTGTTACATCCAGGCCCAGGTTTGGGGCGTGACACAGCGGAAGATGTTGGTACACTCCATTTGCTTCGGAGTTGCTTGTTTGGTTAGTATGATTTAGATATGTATTTTTTGGTATGGCGGGACTCTGTCCCAAACTTTATGATATTTATGTACTCTTAGAGGCTTGTAGACATATGTCGTGTACGTGAAGGATTGTACGGCCTTGTCATCCTATGTTTTGAGTTTATAAATAATTATATTGTTCTGTTAGGCATGTATGTCATATGTATATGATGATGTAATAAGAAATATACATTACGCTGGTACTCAGTTAAGTAAGATACCGGGTGCCCGTCGTGGCTCATCAGTTTGGGTCGTGACAAAAGTGGTATCATAGCAGTTTTGTCCTAGGGAGTCTACAAGTCATGTATAGTAGAGTCTTATTTATGGGTGTGTCGTGCACCACATTTATAAGCATGAGGCTACAAGACATTTAGGATTGTCACTCTTTATTCTTACTCTAGATCGTTGGTAGAGCTCACTAATAAGAATTTAAATTTCAAACTTCTATTTTACTCGTACTACGACGATACCTACATCTACAAGGATGGTTAGTAAAAGACGTGGCTATGGAAGAGTTGAGTCAGAGGAACTCGACTTTGCATCATGCTTATAATGAGTAATTGTGAGGTCTTCAGCATATCATGTGCGTACTGAAAGGTGTAAGCCTCTTGATAAGGAACCTTAATGCAAGAATATTTATCCACATTTATGGTGAAAAATGATGCTTTCAAGAAATAAAAGAAGCAAGGTGAAGAAGGTTACGAGGCGCCCAGTTAATGAAGATTATCAGTATTACAGTTCCAATAGAAAAAAATATAAGCACTAAGAGTTACCCCCAACAATAACAAAGGTATGTACAATTGGTCATACCCATATAAGTTATGCCCTATGGGGGTAACAGGTGTAGTTTAAAAAAAGGACGAAACATCAGGATCTGGCTGGGGTTAGAATAAACCATAATGGTGAACGAATTGTTTGTGTTAGTTGACATTTCCGAAGGATATTGCAAGTGTGCTAGTAGATCTCCTTGTGAGACATCCAGATGGTACACTCTAAAATAGTGTAGCCAAATATGAGTACTACAAAGACATGTACTATAAGCCTTGAAGGGATATATATTACCTTAGTGTGGCTTGCGTCCCTAGTAAAGCAAGAATGTTAAGCAAGTTAAAAAGCCATTGGAAGGAGCAAAGGGAAGTTAAAAGCAAAAGAATGTCTTATTTGAGTTTTCAGAATAAAGTGATAGGCATCAATGTTAGCGGGAAATAAGAAAAGAGTTAATGAAGCATTATGAGTAAGATGTGGTAAATGGATGACAACGGTAGATCAAAAGATGACAATATTACAAAATCTATAGTTAAATGAAGGAAGAGACGAGAGGTGACAGGCCTTGGGACAACAAAAGAGTATAGTCCATAAAGTCATGTCCTCATTTCAAGAAATAAGTTCGCAACTCTAGCGCGATTACCAAAATGAAAAGTTAGACCCAAGAGTAATAGAACCAGTATGGATTGGTGAACAAGATACACTAAGTATGAATTAGGGACTAAGTGAATTGATAATAGTCAGCATCATGAGAAATTCAGATCGCGTTCTGACAATAATAGGACGGACAACAGAAGAAGATTCATGAGAAATTCAGAGAATGGTCATTCAGGAAGACGCTTCCTCAAAGAAAGCAATGTTAGCAAAGTTAAGATTAAGAGACTGTATGTACCAGTTACACTAAGTGTCACCCTCGCAGGTAAGGGGATTTGTCATCCTTGGTACAGAAGGATTGCCGCAAGGTGAGTAAGGATCATTGATATTGTGAAACAACGCCAAAGATGAAGAGGTAAAATATCTATAGGTAGATCCTCGTGGCTTCAACTCGTAGTACACCCCTAAAGGGGGGTATGGAGTGATGTGGCATTAAGTAAGAATTAAGTGGTTCTGGTGACTATGGAATGGTAAAGGAAGAATGCGATAAATGAAAGAGGAATGAGATGGAACTTATCCAAATCTTATAGATACGTTACGATTCAAGAATATTGTGCAAGCACGATGTCGAGGAGAGAAAGTAAAGGTTCCTGCCCGAGCTGCTATTAATAAATAAGGAGCCAGTGTGAGACGTAAGTTAAGACAAAGAAAACAACCTAATAAACATTACGAGGAATATTGATACGAGAATGGGCCAACGAGTAATTAGTAATTGGTCAGAAAGATCCTAGTTATGGCTAAACAGGAGGTCTCGGACAAATCAATAGATCATGCAAGATAAACAAAGTGAACCCCAACATAGAGAATTCAGCCGCACAGTATGACATTATAATACTTGAGATATATTCATGTGGGGAAGTTAAAAAGGTACCGTACGAGTATTACGGAAATAAAAGAAAGTGCCACTGGGAGGACAGTCAAAATATCAGTTCAGAAGCAACCCACAAGCTCCGGGGCGTGGAGCTAAGTAATTACGGATAAGTATAGGCAAGGAAGGACATCAGGAGGTCCGTCGAGTATAAAATGTAATAAGCTCATAGCTTTAAGAGAGTCAAGGGTTCTCCCTAAATACTACAAAGAAAGACTAGCTGAGGAAATAAGGAAGAAGTCTTCAACCAAAACATAGTGACCTAAGGAGGAAAGGATTATATAACAACAGTTATATGCACTTCAAAAGAAAGTGGCACCTACCGCGGCTAATGAATGGGAAGTAAAATTAAAAGCAATATTCGAGNGGGGGGGGGGGGAAGGACCAAGAGAAGCAATTGCCTACATTTGAAGAAAGCTGAAATGGAATGAAAGAAATTATTTGATTAATGATCAGCCGTATAAGACTCCGGTATAAGCTAAAAGAAGGAATTGGGTCCAGCTCATAGACAAAGGATTGAATCATTAGAAGTCTATATCATGGTTTTCCATAACGTCCATAAAAGTCGAAAGTAATAACTAAATGCAATGAGCCAGAGATCGGAAGATAGATTGAGCCTACATAAAGGCTAATCAGAAGAAAAAGAAACTAAAGAATTACATCACCCAAGTAAATCAAGAGTCTGATTATTGGACCTAGAAAAATTATAGAAGCTATGCTTGAGAACATGACAGAATCACTCTTAATATAAGATGTTCAAGAGAAATAACACAACCACCATAATCTATAATGGCTCTACAAGGAATCTAGTTAGAAGAAGTACCAGCCTCATAAGAAGTCAGTACGAAGCTCCTACAGGATTGCGTATATACCAGAGGTGTGGGCATTATAATAGAGCTTCAAGTTATGGACGTGAATTACACCTAGGTGGAAGGGAGGTCAGGAAAGAGATAGAAGATATGGTGCGAGATTTTAAGGTAAGTAAGGTAAAGGTGAACAACGTACGAGATACTCAAAGGCAGAAGATCGTGAATAATCCATAATTCGGATAGAAGGCTATAAGCCTGGGGATCCAATAACCAGGAATGATAGCAGCATCGTCGGTGTCATGTCTTCCAGCCTATTGTTTCTAAGTACCGAGAGATCTAGTTAATAGAGTAGAGAATAGTTGGAGATGATGCGATGTCTCTCTTGACGTTCCAGAATAACATAAGGAAATCTGTGGAGCAAGAAAGTCAAAGGAAAGTTGTGAGTAGTATAAATGGATATGTATATGTCGCAAGCTAAAGTATGGCAGAGCGACAGAGTTTTAAGGAAACACGAGTAAGGATGAAGAAAGGTAAGTAAAAAGGTGATGAGAATGGATAAGTCCTCATGATTAAGTCCATGGAAACAAGAGAGATAATGATTTCTCTAAGTTATTGAAAGTTCAGTATAGCCCGAGCGAACTCAAGGGAGTCTAAGATTAATAACATTTAGAAGGAATGAAATGCTGATCTGGTAATAAAATGAGGGTATAATTGTGATAGATAAAGGATGACATTTGGGCCTTCGTTTGAATAATGATTTGGAAAAAAAAGAGAAGGAGAAAAGATTTCGCTGGCAACATAAAATTAGGATACCCCCATAAGGTGAATCACATTGAGACACTCTGAAATACGATTATGGAAATCACTTCGAATATTCCTTGACGTAATGTAAGCCTTAGGGGAAAAGTATCACATAAGAAGTTTCAAGTTATTAGCGGTATATTGTAGATCAACATTGAGGTAAATCAACATTGGATAGACAAAAGTCACAGAGTATGAGATGATATTAGGTCGTTATTCGAAAGATAAGCAGCAATGGAAGTATTAAAGGACTTAAATTTATACATATGGAATAAGTAATGAGATTAAGCTGGGATTTAGTAGCAGACCTCAACAACGATAAATTAAAATAAGAGTTATAGCAGTAGATTCATACGGATGACTAAACGAGCCTATGTGATGAGATAAATATTCGTGAATTCAACAAAGTACCAAGCGAAGAACTTCAGTATACTCATAGATGCCCAAAGGGACATCTTATCAAGCTCTACGTATGAAGCCTAGAGATTGGGCTCACTTACAAGGTCAAAATTGTACATGATGCATGATGAAGGGCATCAACAGTTACGAGATTGGAAGAATTCCGACTACAAGTTGTGGTGTGAGAAGGAGGCCAAAGGGGGGAATGCCCTGGACTTTGGACTCATTTACAAAATAGTCGCCTAGATGTCAAGGGAAGTTCTAAAGTATTCGGAAGATATAGGTTATGAAAATGATAAGTGCATCGGTTAACATTCGAGGACGAATGTTCCAAAGGGGGGAATGATGTTACACCCCAAAATATTATGACAGTATTACGTTTTGTAGTATTATATTACGATGATATTATGCCTTGCAATATTACATTACAGTGATGTTACGCTTCGCAGTATTAAGTTACGACGATGTTGCACCATTAAGCATTGTACGTTAAATTTATCGTAAGGTAATTGACATCAGTCCAAGTAAAAAAAGTAATTGGAGATTATAAGGATTATGCTATTTCAAAAGTGAGTAGTAAATTTATGAGGGTGAAAGGGGGAGAAAATCAAAGAAAATGAATTTTGTCAAAGTTTGGCATTTTGGGGTAAAATATGGCCCGAGCTAAAATACCGATATTTATTGACTAGTGTCATAAAAGGTACTACATGACCATGCTAGTAAGGTATATATGGTATGTGAAAATTGAGTAATATTTTAAGTAAGTGGGAATAATTCTCAATTTTTCGGGAAATTGATTAATTACCGAGTAACGAGATATTACCAAATCAATTGGAGATATATTTGTGGATATGCCTAATATAACTCCTATCCCTACGTGGCAGCAAGTAACATAAGATAGGAATGACTCTTTGGTCTTGATAATAGGTGGCAGTGTAGGACAAACTAGGATAAAATTAACATCAAAAGTAAACCCAAAAATATTAGTCTTTCCAAATTTTAGAGAAAGAATTGATCTCATTTCCTTGTAATAAGGATATGAGCAGCAACATCAAATTCTTGGCTAAATAACAAAGCAACAACGTCAAATTCTTGGCTAAATAACAAAGCAACATCGTTCAAGAAGCAAGAACTTTGAATCAGGAAACATTTTATCCAATCAATCCAAAATGCTTAGCCAAAATTCGAACCACAATTTTGTTCAAGTATTCAGAAGCAGAAGCTTCATTCCGTTCAAATAATTTTAGGAACATGTATGTTAATGCTAAGCTTTTCCTTCATTTTAGCATTATCGTGTCATTACACAAGTTTGATAACGAGCCATAAAGAAAAATTCATATCCCGAAAATTATGTATATTTTGCTAGTCTCGCAAATTACATATATATTTCCTAGTTTTGTAAGTTACCATATTCTTCTTATCGGGACTTCAGTTGAGTATTTCCTTCTTCCGGTCAAAAGATTAGAGAGTTTAGATATATATAGTATTAAAAGTATTTTCATTACCATCGAGCTATAATCGATGGGCAGGCCTCTATTGGGCAACCTCTGATCAGATGGTAAGTTATATACCGAGCCTACTATGGCCGAGCGCTTATGAGCGAGCTAGTTAGTTGAGATACAGAGCCTAGTATGGCCGAGCGCTAATATATATATATATATATATATATATATATATATATATATATATATATATATATATATATATATATATATATATATATATATATATATATATATATAGCCTTATAGGGCCGGACAACTATTTTATTTACTATATTGAGAGAGTTGAGTCAGTATCAGCAGATGAGCATATCTTCAGATTTTCTTTGACTCCCAGTTATTTTCAGTTGTTATGTTATCAGTTCAGTTTCAGCTTCAGTATATTGCCTTACATGCTCGGTACATTATTTCGTACTGATGTCCCTTTTGCCTGAGGATGCTGCTTTTCATGACCGCAGGTTCTGATAGATAAGTGGAGAGCCCTCCAAGTAGGCTATCAGCTCAGCGGAAGATGTTGGTGCGCTCTATTTGCTTCGGAGTTGCTTGTTTGATTAGTATGATTTAGACGTGTATTGTTTGGTATGGAGGGACTCTGTCCCGACCTTTATGAGATTTATGTACTCTTAGATACTTATAGACATATGTCGTATACGTGAAAAATTGTACGGCCTTGTCGGCCTATATTTTTGAATTTATAAATGATTATGTTGGCCTATTAGGCCCGTATGTCACATGTATATGATGATGTAATAAGAAAGATACGCCACATTGGTACTCGGTTGATTAAGGTATCGGGTGACCGTCGCGGTCCATCGGTTTGGGTCGTGACAGAAGAGTTCTAGTATCATATATCTTTTATTTGTTGAGTTAGTTAAATACGACAAATAATCATCATTTTAGGATCTCCTATTTTTTGTTTAACTTTTATTGTATAACTCAAATGTAATTTGTTAATATAGTACTACTATTTATGTAATTTTTCAAAAATATATATTTATTAAGACAAGGTACACACGTTATGCGAGTACCCGAGACTTGTTGATTTTTAATAGCCCTAATGAGGAAGGAAAGTCAATGTAGTGAAACATTAAACTAAAAAGTGATCCAAGATTACTTTATCTAAATATTTTGGTTCACTATTCTTCTATTTCCAATGGCATGCAATTAGCTATTAACTGGTCGATAATGTTCTTCACAATTACAAAGAAAGCAACAAACATAAAGGTAGAGATTGAGGTTGTGCATGGATCGGACCGGATCAAATTTAGAATATTTCGGATTCGAATTACGGATTCTACAAGTATAATCCGAATTCCATCCAAATTAATATTGGATTGAATCGGATTTTAAGGTTTGGGATTGGAATGGATTATTATGCCTCAAAGTTGAAAACTCATATGTATATTTTCTTTGTAAAAGAAGAAATACAATAAGAAAAATTCATGTTTCTGCAATTATGAGTACTATGGTGCCAAGATAGCTAAATCCAAAAATTGTAAAGGTAATAACTTGGAGGAAGATGTAAAGGAAGTACTGTGTCATGCCCCAAACCTGGGCCTGGACGTAACACGACACTCGATGCCTGACTAAATTTGACCGAGCGAATCGACTAGTTGGCTGAATCAACATGTGATATCATAATATACTGAATGCGGAAAATAAACTAACGCATGCTGATGTACTGAAAGTCTAAATGATATAAATCAAAGTGCGAAAATACTAATACAGTTCTGAAACATATTTGTAGCCAACATAGCTTAATATGAAAAGTCTGCTACTCTGCCTAACTGTTACTCTAGTATATGAAGCCTCTAATTTGTGCTGAAAACACTAACTGTCTGAAAACACCGAAGACTGTAGTAATGATTATGGGGATCACCAAATAGCTGGAACGAGAATCCTAGCGCTCTGAATCATCAACTTGTAAATCATTACCTGCATCGTGATATGCCGGCCCCGGACAAAAGGAACGTCAGTACATTTAAATTGCACTGGTATATAAAGCAACTGAAAGAAAGAATTATAATTGTTGAATCTGAAACTAAGCTGATAATTGAGAATTTGATAATTGGTACTGAAATGACAACTACTGAAACAGAACTGAAATGATAGTTGATAACTGATAACTAAAATGATAGATGATAGCTAATAACTTAAATGATAATTGATAACTGAAATGTTAATTGATAATTGAATTGAAAAAAGGAAGTAAGGATATGAATACTCCCTCTTCTGAATGATGAACAACCTGTTTTTCTGAATAAGCTACGGTCTCGGGCCCAATATATATGTGCACAAGTTACGGCCTCAGGCCCAAGTATACGTATACATAACTACGGCCTCAGGCCCAAAAATGCATAAAACATAAACTATGGCCTCGGGCCCAAATATGCATAAAGCATAAACTATGGCCTCAGGCCCAAGTATGCATAAAGCATATAAACTACGACCTCAGGCCCAAATACAGGTATTCAACATTCAGGAACTGAGAATCAAACTGCAATACATGATAGTGAAATACTGAATCACACTGAGTTATATGATACTAGAATACTGGATTACACTAAGTTACATAATACTGGAATACTAAATAGGACTAGACTGAGACATGTATTCTTGAACTGATTATGAACACTGAAACTTCAACTGTTTATGGCATATTGAGTACTCTATACTAAAACTCGGGGGCATCAATCCCAAGTCTATATTGAATACGCAATATCTCACAACGTTCGGAATGAAAGTCATGAAGGAGTTATGAAGCTAGAGTATAGAAGTTCTACAACTATTCAAGGAACTAGGCTTAACTATATTTCGAAGACAATTAGTAATTTCATAAAAGAAACGTAGTGTAGGGAGGATCATTATAATTTCCAAACATAGAGAGTTAGCCTCATATACCTTAACTTCCTTCTCTTAAGTGTAATACAACATTTGCCAACCCTTTCAACTTTAATTTATATCAATACAAGTCAAAGGAATCCTATATTAGCAATTTGGTCCTTTAAGCGTTTTATCAAACACTTGGTGAGTATAAAGCTTCATAATCCCTATTAATGGTGTTTCTACACCCAATAACCCATTTTCTTGCTCCTAGATAAATTCTAAAGTCTCAGATGATTATAATCAACATTATTCTTTATCACAAATAAGGTAAACAACACTCTTAATCAATAATCCACAATCAACACCCCAAATCTATAATCTTTCATACTTTTCTATCAAACCCATCAACTCATATCTCATGAACTAGGGTTTTATAATAATTAAACCAATGCTATAATCAATTAGAGGGTGAAGGCATTACCTCTTTGAAGTTCAATCCCCTTGAATTCGAGTTCTAGGGTTCATTCTCTCAATAATGATGTCCCAATCAAATATCTAATGATACGGAGGGTTTACCCATGTTAATAAGATGTTGGAAAATTAAAATCAACTTAGAATTATCATTAGAACTTATCTTGGGTAGTGGAAGGATCCTTAAGGAGTTAGGGTTTTGAGAGCTTTCCTTTCTAGAACAAATTTTTATGTTTTGGGATGTGGGGGACGAAATAGGGCTAAAAAATGACTTTCCAAGTCGGCCACCGCATTCCAGTAGGCCTGACCACGGTCCCGACCGCGTTAAATAGCTGGAGCACTGCCTCACAACCGCGGTCGCGGTCAAACGCAACTGAACGCGGTGGTTATGCACTATTTTGTAAAATCGGCATAACTTTTTGCACAACGCTCCGTTTGGGATCCACAATATATAGTTGGAACGATATTTCAAAGGCTTACAACTTTCATTCTTTTAGTTTTCTCAAATTCCTTACACATTCTCACTAAACCTTGATGGAACACAAATAGTTTACAAACTTAGTCGATTTTGTCGAATCTCATGCACCTCACTCTCCGTCATGATTACTAAACAACTATTTTTATCCATACTCATCTTGCTAGGACTTTATATGTCTAAAATATCAAATTAATACCCATTTAATATATCCACACCTTGTCCGAATGTACGGGATGTTATATTATCTCCCCCTTGGGATCATTCGTCCTAGAATGATTGTCCTGACTGTAACTTCCGCTAATCTGAAACTTATACGGGTCTGGTGAAAACATGAGCTTTCATTAACACTTGCATAATAAACATAATGAATACATGATTACTGAACTATTGAGATATTGAACTAAATGACTACTGCATTGATTGAATATTGGTCTGCCATGGACACGTGAATACTGAAATAACATGGATATCTGAATATTGAACTGGCACGAATAATTGAGTATTGAACTAACATCAATATCTGAGTACTAAGTTGGCATAAATATCTAAGTATTGTAATGACATGAGTAGCTGAGTATTGAAGTGACATGAGTATCTGAGTGTTGAACTGACATGAGTATCAGCGTACTGAACTAACATGAGTATTTGAGTACTGAACTGACGTGAGTATGAGTACTGGAAACTTGAATGTTATAACATAACATGTGAAATACTGCTGTACACCGGTACTTTTGGTGGCAACTACAACTCATAAACTAATTGATCGATCCTTCACAAGATTCTATATGGACCAATATAGCAGGGACTATGCTTTTCCTTCTTCCCAAATCTCATAACGCCTTTCATAAGCGAAACTTTCAGAAACACCCAATCATCAACTTGAAACTCTAGGTCTCTATGCCGCACGCTCGAATATTACTTTTGGCGACTTTGAGTTTTCTTCAAACGCTCTTGAATCAACATCACTTTCTCTATAGTCCGATAGACCAAATCGGGTCCTAACAACTCCACTTCACCAACTCTGAACCGACCAATTGACGATCTACACCTTCGCCCATACAGAGTCTCGTGCGGTTCCATCTTGATACTAGAATGGTAGGTGTTATTATTAGAAACTCAATTAGAGGCATGTAATCATCCCAGTTACTTTTAACATCAAGGACATATCCTCAACTATTTGAATAACGCGCTCTGCCTGGCCATCTTTCCGAGGATGAAAAACTTGTGCCTAATCTTTTCTGAAAGAACTTCTAAAAGTTCATTTTAAACTGAGCACCACAATCCAAAATAACGAACAACGGAGTCCCATACATCAGACGATTTCTTGAATGTACAACTTGGTATAATCTTCTACTGAATCTGTAGTTTTTACTGGCAAGAAGTGTGCTAACTTGGTAAGTCGATTTACAATCATCCAATCAAATCATGTTTTAAAATGACCAAGATATTCATATCATAAATTTCATATTACCATCTCCACTCAAAATGTGTGTATTTTGTGATAAAATACTAGGCTTTCTGCTGACCAACTTACACTTGCTAACATTTAAGACAATTTGGCCACAAGGTCTGTGACGTTCTTTCTCATGTTGGTCCACCAATAAACCTCCTTAAGACCACAATACATATTTGTGGTACCTGAGTGAATAAAATACCTGAAATTCTAGGTTTCTAGCATGATCTTCCCTCTTTAAGTCCATCTATGTCTGGAACACACAATCTATCTTGGTATCTCAAAGTACTATCATCTCCTTCTTATTCAAAAGCTATCGTCTTATACTTGTGAATCTCCTCTTTCAACTGCAACACGTACGGATCATCAAATTGTTTCTCCTTCTCTACGGCTACTAAGGGGGAACAAGTCATATTCTAGACAACAACTCTACTATCTTTGGAGTACGCAAATTGAACTCCTAGCTAGGCTAAGCGGTGGACTTCTTTTACCAGTGTTGTCTTATCTACCTCACTCATGAGTTATTCTTCCTACACTCGACTATCTTCTTAAGCATTTCCTGAAAACAATGTTGACACCCAATTTTTTCCTATATATTTTCAATATGCAAAATACCTTCAAAATAACATATGCATGCATATATAATCATGTCTAAATGTTTTATTATTTTTTCCTAATTTTTAAAGGGCTTTTAATCAATTTATTTCCATATTTTATCCCTAAAAACCTGATTATAATTCCTAAAATCATTATTTTTTGGTAGTTCATTTATTGGACTTTCATATCTATGCTGAAATATAGTTTTTTTAAGGGTAAAGATACTTATATTATTATTAATAACAAAGGCATTATGCTAGGGGTCGTGACCCATAGAGATGCCGTTAGTACATAGCATGCATACACACTACACGACCGAAAACTATTACAACCTTCCTTATCCTTACAATACGCATCTAGTGCAAAATTAGGAGGTTTAGCAAAATAGATAGATATATTATAACTAGGGTACTCTATTGCTTCCTTGGCCAACTTGTGTGCTATCATATTTCCTTCACGGAAGTTATGCTTCATTCTAATCTCCCCCTGCTCCATTGCCTTCTCCATTAAGCACCTGCATTCATAAATTAAAACGTTGTAAGTAGGATAATCCTCTTCTAAGAAGCGTATCACCTCTGTGGCATCCGCTCTATTTCACATGGTGTGAACTTTTCCTTGATAATTGTTTGAAGTGCTTGGAGAAAAGCTAGGAGTTCTGCATGTATAGGTGATATAATTTGACACTTTATGTAGTAACCCAACATCCACTCTTCTTTGTTATTGCGTATGATTCCACTGATACCTCCATATAAGTATTCTTCTTTGAAAGCTCCATCAATATTGACCTTGTACCAATTCCTAGGAGGCGGATGCCATTTGACCTTCACCTTAATAGAAATATTATTGGTAGTTTGTTTAGTAGTTAATAAGTAATATTCCAGTGCTTGATCATACACTTTAGTGGTGTTGATATTACTAGTAGTATTATTAACATTGTTGTCATTTCTGGTTTTCCAGATTGACCATAAAACAAATGGAAAAACATCCTCCCAAGTGATGAATTTGTTTGGTATATTAGGTGTTTTTTTTCTTAGGAAATCCACCCAGTACTCTTGTCGCATAGGGTTGTTCAATGGTACCCCTATAGATCTCCAGAAATATTTTGCCACTTTACGTTTCCGAAAAATGTGAAGAAGAGATTCGTTCCTATCTTTACAAATTGGGCAATTTGTGTCTATGTTAATATCAATTTTCCCTAGGTAATCCCTAGTAGGAAGTCTTGAGTGGTAACACTTCCATGTAATTTTTTTTTAATTTTACTAGCACATTTCATTCCCCATATTCATGCAAAATCATTACCTGTATAGTTATACATGTCAATTAATTTGTAGCATGAGGAGGTTGTGAATATCCCACTAGGATTTGTAGTCCATATAATTTTACTAGAGTGTGTGGTAGATGTGGTTGGTAAGTGGATACTATTCAGAACATTATTGGGAAGATCGAAGGAAATGTGTGTTAGATCCCACGTATTATTTTTTTTTTGATGTCTTTTATTTTCAAACCACTCTCCTTATTATTGAGGGGGCCTATTAGATTTTCCCTTAATTTTCTAATTTTAGGGATCCAGTTGGTATCCCATATGAACATATTGGTATGATTTTCCACAGGCCATCTAATACCCTACTGACAATAATTCCATCCCTTTAGAAGGCTTTTCCGCGTATGTGAAACCCCCTTGGTGAATTTATTATGGCTATATAGACTAGTGATAATTCGTGCCCAAATAGAAGAATGTTCATTAAGAAGCCTCCAAACGAGGCTTGTTAGTAGGGACAAATTTTTTTATTTTGCCTTTCTAATACCTAGCCCCCCATATCTTTAGGTAATGTAACCACATTCCAGCCTATTAAGTGTATTTTTTTTTCCAGAAGTAGTTCCCTGTACGAAATCTCTTTGAATCTTGTCTATTTCTTTAAGAGTCCTATTAGGGAGCATTGAGAGTTGAATTTGGTGATTTGGTATTGTATTTAGAGTGGATTTTATGAGAGTACACCTTCCTTCCATATTGAGCCAATTGACATTCCAAATGTTTAGTCTAGTTCTCATATTTTCAATTATATGCAAGTAATCCTTGTGTTTGGGTTGGTTAGTATTCAGTGGGAATCCAAGGTATTTATCAAAATCCTTACTTACCTTTATGTCTAATATTAAAATAATCCAATTGTTCAAACCAATTGGGCATGCCTTTGAAGGAAGCAGCTTTGATTTATCTTTATTAATATTAAGGCCAGATAACGGACAAAAGAGATCCAGATTATCTTACATAGTAGTGATAGTTTTTTTATTTGCTCTACCCATTAAAGTTAAGTTATCGGCAAAAAAAAAGGGACAATGGGGGGCTTTTTTTGCTCAAAAAATGGGATCCCAATTTATGGTGTCTATTTGGTATTCAATATTCTTGGATAACATATCTATGCATAAGATGAATAAGTACGGTGACATAGGGTCCCCTTGCCTGATTCCCCTTGTAGGACAAAACTCATATGTTTTATTACCATTAACTAGAATTGAGGTAGAGCTAGTTGCTATGCAACTCAGAATGAGGGACGTTGTCTTAGGAGGGAAATTATGGAACCTTAGGGTTCTATACACAAAAGACCATTCCAATTTGTCGAAGGCTTTTTCAAGGTCCAGTTTTAAAAGCCAATTTCCTTTTCTTGTTCGGTTATTAAAACATTTTAGGACCTCTTGAATAATGATTGCATTATCAGTAGGTCGTCTATTTTTCACAAAGCTAGTATGATATTCACTAACTAGCTTGTTTAGTAAAGGCTTAATACGGTTTGCAATTATCTTTGTAATTACTTTATAAAAGTATTACAAAGGCTAATAGGTGTAAATTTTTGTAATTTGTTTGCATTGTTGAACTTAGGGATCAAACAAACATAGGTTTTATTAAGGTCGTGGGGTATTATTTTGGAGTTAAAAATTTCTTGGCATAAATTAATGACCTTATGCCCTAGAATTGGCCAAAATTTTTGGAAGAAAAAGGGGTACAAACCATCAGGGCCGGGTGCTTTACATGGCTTAAAAGAAAAAATAGCTCGTCTAATATCATGATTTCTAAGTGGCCTGTCAAGGCTAGACAAATCTATTTTACTAAAATTATTAAGCTAGAGTGATTTTTCTCCAGTTTGTGTGTTCATGTGATGTAGTGAAAATATTGTGGAAATAATTTGACAAATCATGCACGAGATCATTTTGGTTATCTATCCAGTTTCCGTTGTTATCTTTGAAGAAAATAATATTATTCCTCCTTCTCTGATTAGTGGATTGTATATGAAAATATCTAGTATTAGCACCTCCTCTGTTTAGCCAATTAACCCTAGAACAAAGTTTCCAGTAATCCTCTTCTAATTTGAGAATAGAGTCTTAATCATCTAATAATTTTACTTCTAGGTCTCCAAAAAATTGGCTATAATGGTAATTAGGAGAGTTTTGGATGCCTGTTATACGCTTTAATAAATTTCTTTTTTAAGCAAAAATATTACCAAAGGTTACCTTTTTCCAATCCAAAATATTTTTTTGGAATTGCTCAGTACCCTCTATAATGTCCTTATTAGCCCAGCTATCTATAACAATTCTTGGGAAATCAGGGTGGGAGTACTAACAAGTTTTCATTCTAAAGGGCCTAACATTATTGTTGTCAATACTGTTGTTTATGTTGACTAATATGGGATTATGGTTGGAGTGAATTTTAGGTAGGTGTGTAACCGTTACATTATTGTATTCTTGTAGCCAAACATGATTAGTATATACCCTATCTAACCTTTCCATAATGAAACCCTCCTCCTATAATGGTTTGACCAAGTGTATTTGCATCCTTTATAACCTAGGTCAACTAGATGACAATAATTAAGGCAATCAATAAGTGTTCTAACCCTTTTTTGATTAATCGATCTACCACCAAACTTATCTGTAGAGTTAGTAAGTTCATTAAAATCGCTAGTGACAAGTCAAGGTCTCTTATATTTATCATAAATATATTTAAAATCATCCCATAATAAGTTCCTAATGGCTATATCATTGCTAGCAAAAATTGTAGAAAAACTCCAAGATAAATTTTTGGGTTTTACCTCTATCGTTGCATGGATGGACTGGCCATTTCTTGTAAAGTTGTATACTTTCACCACATTAGTATTCCAAAGGAGAACCATGCCACCAGAGTTTCCCACTACAGGGACTTCAACTATTTCATTAAAATGATACCCTTCCAGAATGGAAATGTGGGTTTCCATTTTTGTTTCAAGCAATGCAATTAGGTTAGCCTTGTGAGTATCCATAAGCTCACAAAAATGCCTCTTAAAATTATCATTGTTTGCTCCTCTAACGTTCCAAACAATCATATTACTTGGTTGATGCATTGGACTCATTGTAGGGGGGATATTGTTTGGGTTCCTCCTCAAGGAAGGGACTAGAATGACTACATTCTTTCCCACTGTGGGATCGTGGGGAGGTCGGATGTCCAAGGAGCACTTGTAAAGTGTCGTTGGGCAGATGAAGATACACTTCCTGTCTAGAATTTCCTTGAAGATTAATATTTTTACCTCGTTTAGGTTTGAAAAGGCCACTGGTGGCTCTAACAAGATTTCTAGGTCGTCCTCTTCCTCCTGAATCCCTTCCTGATTCTGCATGTGTGGGATTGGAGGTTGTACTTCCATTGTCTCTAGTTGAGGACCTGGTGGCTGGCCTTGCATGGGTTGTTGTGGTACCCATTGCGTAAAAATTAGATTCAACATCATTAGATCCTCCAGGGCAAAGAAATGGAGATTGATTGGTGGATTTTGGGGTAGTTGTTGGTTGGCATTGTGTGGGATATTCCACATCTCCTGCATGTTTTGCACTAGGTTCTAGTTCAGTGATGGTGCAAGTGGTTGTACTATGTTTCTCATCCACATTTGATTGATATAGTTGTTCATGGCTAGGGTCATTCCCTACGAAATTAGTTGTGCAAGAAAGTGTGTGTTATGTATGATGAGAATGGAGTCCTGGACGTTGATCTCCATTTTGAAGGAGATGGCACGCCCTTGAAGCCCTAGTTCCACCCATGATTGGGGTACATGGTTGGGAGGGCTTTGTGGTTGGGCATAGACTACCGGATTTGGTTTTATTTGGGGAGGGAGTGGTGGTAGGTTGTTCATTGTTTGGTTCCTTGAGAGATGAATAAGTTGGATTAGGCAATATCTTCTTCTCAATGTTAGTGGTGTTCTTGCCATTTTTAGATTTTTGGGGTAATATAGAGGGGGTAGTAACAAGTGGTCTAGTAGGATTAGCAATGATTTGCTCTAGGGTTGTAGTCTTTGGGATTTCTTGCATGTGACTTATATTAAAATCTACCGGATCTTGCATGGATTGGCCAACTTCCACTTGGCAAAGTTCAACTTCCATGTGTTGCATGGTTGAGCTGTAAACAGTGGGAAAAATTTGCATATTATTTATTTGTGCTGTATTATTATCTTCCATTGATTGGGTGGTTAAAATGTCGGGTTGGCTACTACTAGGTGTAATTATATTTTTATTGTTGCTTATGTTCATCAACGAGTTATTAATTTTTTCCATTTTATGGGATAAAAGATTTGAGTCATAATTAATATGATTTTGTTGTGACACGTTTGCCACTTGTGAAAGAAAGGCTTTAGTGCCATGCAAAATAGGATTTTCATTTGTTATTTTTTTATTAAAATAATTTTGTAAAACAGTATACTCTTGTGGTTTTTTGTTAAAACCACTATTATTCGTGTTATGTGATTTTCTAATGAAGTGAGAAGCTTCTAAGATTGTCTCTTTTCCTTTGTCTGATTGAGGATAAAAATAGGTTGAGGTAGTGGTCAATTTTGTTTCAGAGTTTGTATGCTCGTATCTGGGGAGTTGAGGAACTTACCTGGCCTTATAGCCATGAAACGTGCACTAGTACATGTGCCAGTGGAGGAGATTGCCCTCATTTGGTGTTGATTGGCTGCCTTTTGCTTCCCCTTCTTTGGAAAGGATACTGTTTTTCCCTCTTGTGTAGCATCTCCTTCAGAGACTGCTGCTTCCTTAATGTCCATTCCATTTTGTTGTCCACTTGGAGCAATTCGATATGTGCAGCTAAACGTTGATTGACCCAATCGTCCACAATTCTTACATAGGAAACCTTCACCTTTATACATGATTGGTTGATTGTGGTGCCCTATCAAAATAGAGGTTTGTACCGGATGATCCAATGACAATTCCACACATAGGCGTGCATATCTCCCTCTCAAGGTGGCAGATGTGCATGCATCCACTTTCAATAGCTTACCAATACAATTCCCAATCTTTGTGAGGATAATCCCATCATAAAATTCCGTAGGGAGTTGAGGTAATCTAATCCAAACGACTGTGTAGTTTTGGGATGCCCTATTTGCCACAAAATTTGGAACCCATTTTTGTACTGATAGAAAATGTCCATTGATGAACCATGGACCATTGTGGAGGATCCTTATCATGCCCTCTTCTTTCATTAATTTAACCGTATAGTAATCTTCCCCTAAGTCTATTAGATGGTAATTTTCATCAATCTTCCATAACTCTTGTGTTTTTATCTTAAGATAGCGGTGAAGTATTCTTTTCCCCAAGATCTTAATAACTAATGAATACCTTCATGGATTATACATTCTTTGTTTGTACTCCTCACTTAGGGTAATTTGTTTCAAATTTTTACACATAGATTCCAAAGGAGGATTTTCATTGTCATAGGGTTTGGTATCCATTGATGTACATTGTGACCCTAAATATGAGTGTTGTTCCATTGAGAATAATTCACCTTGGGTTAATTTCTCCTTATAGGTAGTTGGAGTTGAAAGTGGATTTGTTTGATTAGATGATGAATTGTGTGTATCTGGTTGTTTGTCAGGGGGTTTGGGAGGAATTAGGTGTGAATTTTCCGGTGGATTTGTTCGTGAGAGGTTGCTCATTCTCTCCCCCCCCCGAATAGCTAATATCATTTTTGCATATTTTTTACAAATTTAGTTGGTACTTTTAAAGTTAAATTGCATGTAATTGAATATTATCCTCTCTAAGGATTTAATTATGTTTTATATTCATAAAATTAAGTCCTGTATTTTTAAATTATTAATTATATACTATAAATTATTTTAGTGCTTTCAATTTATCTCCAGAAATTAATTTACTATTTTTATAATTTTAAAAGGAGAAAATTAGCTAGTTAAATAATAGTCCAATTTCGCTTAAATTATATCCTAATTTGAATCCCAAATCAGACCCAATTTTCCCGGCCCAATTTTGTTTAATCGCGACCCCTAACCCAACTAAACCTACCCAAACCCGGATCCCCGCCTAACCCCTTTAATCCCATCTGTTGATCATTTAGATCAACGGCCACCGACTACCCTTTCCTTTCTAATTCCAAACGACCCCTAAAACCCTATCATTTGATACAATCCGCCGACCTTGAATCCTCCTTCTCTCTTAACTCTCTCTGAAACTCTCATGAACCCTAGTCGTTGCCCTCTCACACCACCCTGATACCTACCTAATCCATAGCCTTCCGTGGTTATTTGAGGCCCGTGCCAGCTTTCATGGCTTCTATGTGTTTGGTTCTATGGTTTCATGACCAGATTTCAAAGGAGTTTGGTCCAGTCTTTTCTCGACTGGTGTTCATGGCCTTTCTCCGGCCAGCCATGACCTTTTCCGGCCATTTATGGCCTTTCAAGCGTGTCCTTGACCTTTTCTGGTTAGATCGTTACATTTCGAGATCTTTCTCGATTCTTTTGGGTTTTCTGAAAACCTAATCTCTAAGACCTTTCTTTTTCTTTCAGATCTACTTTAGATCTGCACTTGCTATGAGTGTTTTAATTACTTTCTCGAAAGTTTTTCAACTTTCTCTCAAAAACGACCCTTCATCTTCTTCGATTAGGGTCTTTCCTTTAAATTTTCTTTTCAAAGATCTCTAATTTAACGTATTTCTGATTTTGATATGGTTTTGTTCATGTTATTTTTCTATCTGAGTTAGCATGTTAAAACCCTAATTTCTTTTGGGTCTCAATCGAGTTCTAAAACTGTTTGTTTAAATGTATGCTTATTTAATTAAGTTCTTTGTTCTGACTCTCTTCTCCTTGTCTAATTTGTCTGATTTGAGCTCTTATCATCTTTTGAGGTCAACTATTGTTGAAGCCCTAAATTCTTAGAAGTTTTGCATAATTCGTTACAGTGAGACCTTTCTTGTTTCTGATTCTCTTTTACCTGTAGTTATGTTCTTCTTCATTGTCAATTCTATGTGACTATTTAACTTACTTGGCCACTATGCTTCAAATATTTTATTACTACTGGACCTTAGCTTACCCTTACTGCTACTGTATGTTTGTGTTGCTTCTTTTGTCAACTCGTTTGACTCTTCATGCTTGTTCATTCCTTGCTATTTATATGTTGCAGTGCAAAATTATGTTTCTTTCCTGATTGATCCTGATTCCCTCAATATTGTGACTGGTTGCAAAAGTCTTTCTCATGAACCCTGGTTTTACTTGTTTGTTTGAATTAATTGATTCTTTTCCTTTACTGTAATATCTACCTTGCGGAATCCTTTCCAAAAATAAGTATTTTTCTGTACTTAGACTTGATTATTTACTTAATGCTTGTACTACCCCTTTTATGGCAATAATCAGTCTGCCTCTAAACCGATTTTTTCCTTATTTGAATCTGCTACTACTCGTTAAACAGTGATTCTTTAATTAAAGGGAATCACTTGTATTAATTGATTCTGATTTGTGATTGTTTCCATGTTTGTGTTCATACTTTACTTATTACTCGTTTTCAAAAACTATAAATACCCTGCACCCATCTTCTTCCAAAAAAAAAAACACGAACAAACGAACCACTTTGGTTCAGAACACACAATTCACTTAAAACTCTCTCTCCTTTTTCTCTGTTACTACTTGTGTTGCTGCGTTGCCTAGCCGGCTAGGCTGTGAAAATTTGCTCACTTTTCTTTTTGCATTTGCTTCCTTATTGGTATGTTCTAATTAATCTTCAAGCACCAAAACAATATGTTTTCTTTACTATTGCTTTCACTCTTGACTGTTTCCTGCTTATGTTTAATCAAGTTCCATTCCTAAAACATGTTGTAAATTAATGTGTTCCTTTATGTATAAACACTCTGTCAGTCATTTGATTGTGTGATTATGACTTGTGAATCCCAAACCCCCATATCACCATATGTGTATGTATTCTCTGCTTGGTTTGAGGGCATGTCATCATAACATTGCTGTGCACGACCCAAACCTGACCCTCCTTAGGGTCATATGCTTTATATCCCCCTTACGTGTTGTACTCTCTGGAAGGCTTGAGGGCATGCCAGCACCATCTATTACTGTGCATGCCTAAGCCTGGCCCCCTTTCTAAGTTCATATGCTCCTTGCAATGTAATTCCAAACCTCTGACCCCTTGTGCAAAAATGCTGATTCTGTGTAGTGTTAGATTTACTACTACTGTTTTCTAATTACCTTTATCCTTTACTATTCTCAACCCAGTTTTAAAGAAACCCCCATTTTCGCACTTTCACTATGCTCTTGGGCTTAGGTTCTGCCCTTTTTATGTGAGTCTTGCCTTGGGACCCATGAGATTCCTCTAAACTTGGACACATAAGGGCTGGTCCTTCCACACTACACTCGTCTCTATCTGGTTATGCAAACTTGGGTGTGAGCACTGCCCGGGTCCCTTGAGACCCTTAGGGAACTTTGACACACCCAAGTCTGAAAAAGTCTTTGAAACAAGTGGCATTTGAGGCGTTTTGTTCCATAAATCAAAGAGGAAGTCAGAATCAGGCTTCCTATGGTTGTAATTTCTTATTTTATACTTTTCTGATGTAAGTCAGCAATTCGTCTGTAATAATTTGTAAACATATATTGGGTTTGGCTAGTGAAATGGGCTAGGTAATTATGCATGTTTAGCTATTAGAAGGGTAGATAACATGCCTACAAGACCTGTTTTAAATTCTGCATGTTTTAATTCTACATTTAGATACCATGCCCATCGGACCTGCTGTAAATGCTGCATGTTTTATTTCTACACTTAGATACCACGCCTATAGGATCTAAATGGCTACAATCAGACATCGTGCTCATAAGGTTAAAATCAGTACCTTCTCATAGAAATCATGTCTATAGGAATCAAAAATCAGCAATAGTAGAGATCATGCCTATAGGACCTGAAACCGGTCTAGTTTAAAATCAGTTTGACCCGTACTGTTCTGAACCAGTTTTAAACAACCTAAACCTCCTTTTATTAATACGATTTAGAAAGCATGTCAATATGATCTCAAATCATTTATTTTAGAACTGTTACCGTTTTGCTATTTTTTTAATCGATATGGATAGTATGTTCATAGGATATCATCATTACACTTAGGCAAGCCTTAGGTAATAACAACAAAACTAAATCCGCTCTTGTTAATCAGTAATTGCTACAACCAGCAGGAAAGCTTGATTCAGACTTCTTATCTAAGTTATGTAATAAATTGATCTGCTTCAACTACTAAACTCCCCCTTGTCTTAGTATTTTAAATTCTGACCTTAAATGCGTTTTAAGTCATGCTACTTTTTGTGCTTTGCTTGAAGAGGTATATTTGAGCCTCTTAATTGTTTATGTCTTCCCCAATATACAATCCTATATGTTCTTGTTTGTCGCTTAGTATTTTGCCTTTAAACCTGAGAGTCAGCCTAGAATCTCTTTCTTATAGGAATAGTAGTCCTGAATTCCTCCGGGACTGATAGGAATGAGACGGGTAATAGCATGCAATAGAGGTCGAGACCAATCCACACTTTAATACCTTAACGGGGTGGGAATGGTAGAAATATATACGATGACCGGTGCGCTAATACCATGTGTATCGCCTCTTTAGAGGAGTGATTACCGGATATTGCAATGATGCAATCCATATTACAAATAAACCTATGACCCTTCTTGTATTCGTCAGCATGGTTAGTTATAACTCTTTCAAAAATTTGTTTTATTTTATCATTCCCAAACATTTATGTATTCAAAACCCCATCTTATTTGAGCCTCATTTGTTTACTTGCTAATTGCACAAATTCATAAAGAATTATCTGGCCGGGAACCACACTAGTGGATCCTGAGAGGTGCCTAACATCTTCCCCTTGGGATAATTTCAAGCCATTACCCTATATCTAGTTATCAAAAAGTATGCCTGACCGCGGTCCCGACGGCATTAAATAGATGGATCACTGCCTCAAGACCGCGGTCAAACGCGACTAAACGCGGTGGTTACGTACTATTCTATAAAACAGGCATAACTTTTTTCACAGAGCTCCGTTTGGGATCCATAATATATCGTTGGAAAGATATTTCAAAGGCCTACAATATTTATGCTTTAAGTTTTCTCAAATTCCTTACATATTCTCACAAAACCCTAATGGAACACGGATATTCTGCAAAATATAGTCGATTTTGTCGAATCTTATACACCTCCCTCTCTTTCTTGATTCCAAAACAACTATTTTTACCCATACTGTAACACCCCGTAAATTCAGCTTAGGTATGAATGAGTTAAAGGAGTATTAAGGTTATATTTTGAACATGTAAAGTCCCATCGGGATGAGTATGGGTGAGAATAGTATTTCAAAATCAAGATGGAAAGTAAGGTGGGTAAGATTTGACAAAATCGACTAAGTTTACAAAAGGTCTATCTTATAGCAAATTCTAGTAAAATTTTGTAAGAAATTGGGGAAAACTCAAAGCACGAAAGTTGTAGGACGTTGAAATAGCTTTCTAACGATATATTATAGAGCCCGAACGGATCTCTATGGAAGAAGTTATGACCAAAGTACTAAACATATACTACCCAGTTATTTTGGCGGACAGCGAAGCGAGCTCGCTTCGCCAAAGTAGACGCAAATTTTTGTCTTCCTTTAAATGAAATGGACAGCGAAGCGAGGACATTTCGCTAGAGTAGACGCGCCCCAGTCCCCAGCTCTTTTAAGCCAATTTTAGGGTTCATTTTTCCCTATTTCTTTTGGACGAATTTTGGGGTCTTCTCCCACCCTCTCAAGACCTCCAACCCCTCCCATCTTCAAGGTAAGCAATATACATTAACTTGGTGTGAAATTCCATAATTCTTACACTAGTATTGATGAAATCTACTCATAAAACACATAGATTTTCAAGAAATTCCTTCAACAACTCAAAGGAGGGTTTTGCAAAATTTCCTCCAAAAGGTAATCCTACACCCTTAGTCTTACATGTATGAATTTATTATGGGTATATGAGTGTGAATTAAGTATTGGGACTCTTGGTGTGGTGATTAGAAGCCATAAGTTCCCAATATAAATACATAATTAGTGTAAATATTGGAAGGTTATTATTTGATGGAATTTTGTTGGTTGGGTGTAGATAGATTGTCATACATGTGATGTTGGAAGTTATAAATTGGTTCGTCATGAAGGTTGGATAAATTGTTGGTGAATGGTGATAGTTGGATGAACTAATTATATGGTGATGAGATGTAGAGATTTATGCCTACAAGGTCTTTGATAATATGTCTAAATGTCTTAAGTTATGGAATTTGTTACTAATATTGGTTTCATTGGATATTGCTATTGTAGATTGAAGGTTCTTAGTATTGTGGATCATTGTAGTAGCACTAGGGGGAGAAATTGAGGTATGTGAGGCTAACTCTCTATGTTTGGGAATGTTAATAATTCTCCCTACACTATGTTTCTTTTACAACGTATCAATTGCCTCATAAATATAGTTAAGCCTAGTTCCTTGAATAGTTATAGAACTTCTATTCTCCAAGCTTTATGTGATGACCCAAAAGGGTCATCACCGGATTTCTATCTTTTTCCGTGCTTTCGAGGCCTTGAAAACCTCACTTTTAGTTGCCTCGATTTGCGTGTGTAGTCCGGGCGCGTAGCCGGAAAGCTTTTATGTTGAAATATGTAAATTTTGTGAAAAATTTGAAGAATTTTGATATTAATATGATTAAAGTTGACTTTGGTCAACGTTTTAGGTAAACGGACCCGGACCCGGACCCGGACCCGTGATGGGGTGGCTTCGGAGGGTTCGTAGAAAAATATAAGACTCGGACATGTGCCCGGAGTCGAAATCCAAGGTCTAGAACCCGAGTAAAAGAATTTTTCTGTTAAATCGTTTTCTGAAATTATTAAGGAAAATAGAAATGAAAAATTCATTTAAAGACTATGGTATCGGGCTCGTATTTTGGTTCTGACGGCCGGTACAAGTCTTAAATATGTGTTAAGCGCTTTCTGTGAAGTTTGATCGAAATCAGACGTCATTTGACGTGTTTTGGACCTAAACATCTAAAGTTTGAAGTTCATGTAGTTATATTGAAAAATGATGAATTTGGGGCTTGATTCAACGGTTTTGATATAATTTTGGCGATTTGATCGCACGGATAAGTTCGTAGGATGTTGTTGAGTTAGTGTGTGTAATTGGTTGGGAGCCCCGAGGGCTCGGGAGTGTTTTCGGAGGTGTTCGAGGTGGTTTTGGACTTAGGATGATTGCATATTTTCTGCAATTTTTGCACATGCATTCCCTTCTTCGCGTTCGCGGCCTTCATATCACGTTCGCGATGCTTCCCAGGTCCCTCCCTTCGCGTTCGCATCACAACCCTCGCGAACGCGTAACTTTACCAGCTTCCTCAACGCGTTCGCGTGGCCCTTCACGCGTCCGCGTATAACAATTCCTGGTCCCCCAACATTTTCTTCTACGCTTTCGCTATGAATTGCCCAGTTTACCCTTCGCGAACGCGGCCCCTTTCCCGTGAACGCAAAGGGCAATTTTGCCCAGCAAATTTTTAAGTTCAAAACAGAACCATTACGGGATTATTCCCATTTTTCATAAACCTTGTCTTCTCCACAGCACACAGACGATTTTTAGAGCTATTATTCACCAAAGCTTCTTGGGTAAGCATTATCTAACTCGTTTTCTTCTTTTTCTATCATCATTTATCAAATTCCTAGACCTAAATCATGTAATCAAAGTAGGAAATTAAGGGTGTTGGGTAGAGTTAGGGCTTTGAGAATTTTGGTGATTCAACCTCAATTTGGGGTCGAATCTTAAAACAAATTGCATATTTGACCTCGTTGGGTTATGGGTGATTGGGTTTTGGTCCGAGCCTCGTGTTTGGACCACGTGGCCCCGGTGTTGAATTTTGGTAATTTAGAAGAATGCTAGGAAATTCATATCTAGGCTATGGGATATTGCCATTGAGTTTTTATTGATACTATTGAATTAATTGTGCCTAGATATCATTGTTTCGGAGTCGGATTGTAGAGGAAAGGAGATATTTGAGGATTGATTGCTATTCTCTGGAGCATTCGAGGTAAGTGTTTGGTCTAACTTTGGTTTGAGGGAATAGGAGTAGAGTCTTATTTGCTAATTGCTATTTGTCGAGTACGGTGTATAGGCATGGTGACGAGTATCTATACACTGGTATCGAGCATGACCGATTTCTAAATTATCGAATTCTTAATTGTTGTTTATGAGGTCTTGGTTGGAAATCTTTAAACACTGAGCCAGTAATTGCTGAGACTGAGAATTGATTTAAATATGTTAAGTAGAAATTGAATAAGTTTGGTTATAGCTGGATCTCCCTTGCCGGGATAGTTTATTGAATTATCTTGTTCCCTTGCCGGGATTATTTTGTGTATTGTGTTGAAAGAAATGGGAGCGAGTGGTATGCCTGCCACGTGATATTATGAAATGGGAGCGAGTGGTACGCCTACCGCGTGATATTATGAAATGGGAGCGAGTAGTACGCCTACCACGTGATATTATGAAATGGGAGCGAGTGGTACGCCTACCGCGTGATATTATGAAATGGGAGCGAGTAGTACGCCTACCACGTGATATTATGAAATGGGAGCGAGTGGTACGCCTACCGCGTGATATTATGAAATGGGAGCGAGTAGTACGCCTACCACGTGATATTATGAAATGGGAGCGAGTGGTACGCCTACCGCGTGATATTATGAAATGGGAGCGAGTAGTACGCCTACCACGTGATATTATGAAATGGGAGCGAGTGGTATGCCTACCACGTGATACTATGAAATAGGAGCGAGTGGTACGCCTACCACGTGATATTATGAAATGGGAGCGAGTAGTACGCCTACCACGTGATATTATGAAATAGGATTGAGTGGTACGCCTACCAAGTGATATTTTGAGAAATGGGATCGAGTTGTACGCCTGCAACGAGAGGAAATTGAAACAAGTGAAAGTAGTTGGTTTTCCCTTATTTTGTGTTAGAAGAAATCAGATGTAGTTTCCTTGTTATTCTTGATATTCCGTTTTATCTGCTACCCTATAAGCATGTTACCCTCCTAGTTTTAATTGTCTACTTTCTGCTATTATTTTGTTGTACTTGTATATATATTTGAATAGGTTTATCTGATAGTCTGGTCTAGCCTCGTCACTACTTTGTCGGGGTTAGGCCAAGAACTTACCAGCACATGGGGTCGGTTGTGCTGATGCTACACTCTGTGCATCTTTTTGCACAGATCCAGGTGTTGGAGCAGCATTTGAGTAGCAGTAGCATTCTGGGAGCGAACTTCCAGTCCAGGGACATTCGAGGTAGCCTTGCTGACGTCCGCAGGCCCGGAGTCCTTTCTATTTTATTCAGTTTGTTATCAATTGTACCGAAGCAGACAGTTTATGTTTCAGTCAAACCTTGTATTTAGTATTCTCTAGACGTTCGTGAGTATTGTGACACCAGTCTTGGGTAGAGGATTTGTTAAACTTCCGTATTTTTTTCAGTTAACTATGTTTGAGACTTCTGCTTTATTATTAAATGTTTTATTATTTCTAATATTGTCGTGGTTCATTAAAAGAGGTAATTGATAATTGGCTTACCTAGCTCTTATTAGTAGGCGCCATCAGTACTCCCGAGGGTGGGAAATCTGGGTCGTGACAAGTTGGTATCAGAGCGCTAGGTTACATAGGTCTCACAACTCACGAACAAACACAGTAGAGTCTGAGAGATCGGTACAGAGACGTCTGTATTTATACCCCAGAGGATACAGAGTTAGGAAAGTGTCACCTTTGTTGTTTCTTGTCATGCGGTTCTATTTCTCAAGTACCGATTGAATTTTCTGTTCCTCCGCATATGGCGAGAACACGTGCTTTCCCTCTACCGCACAGTAGTCCGAGCCCCCAGCAGCAGCTCCAGTGGCAGAGCCTCAAGTTGATTTTGAGGAGAAGGTTCCCGTTCCAGCAGTTCCGGTGGGCCCAGCTCAGGTCCCAGAGGGGTTCATTTCCATCCCAGTTCTTCAGGACGCTCTAGTCCGATTGGTAGGCTTCACGGAGAGTGTCATTCGAGCGGGTTTGCTTCTAGGAGTTCAGCCAGCGGTGGCAGACCAGTCGGGTATAGTGGCTCAAGCCGTGAGTGAGATCACTTTTCAGGAGGTGGCCAATGTGGTCCGTAGAGTTGAGGTGGTCCTGCCACAGCGAGGCGGTCATAGGTCGGATAAGAGGCCCCGTCATGCAGGCAGATTCAGTGGTACCTCGACAGTAGGTAGAGGTTCTTATGGTAGAGGCCATCCTCCCAGGCCTTTTCAGTCAGCTCTCCAGTTCACTCATGGTACTTCAGGTGGTTATTCAGGTCGACAGGGTCAGCCTCAGTTCCCTCAGCTACAACGTTCGTGTATGTGTTATGAGTGTGGTGAGTATGGTCACAACAGGAGGGTTTGCCCGAGATTGAGGGGTGCTCAGCCGCAACAGACGAGGTCTTGCCATGCTTGTGGTGATCCGAGGCACATTGTCAGATATTGCCCTCGAGTTTATGGCAGCTTCCAGCATCAGAGTTCTCGTGCTATGATTCAGGCATAGGAGGTTCCACAGCCTGCCCAGCCAGCTAGAGGCGGTGGAAGAGGTGTTAGAGGTGGAAGTAGAGGTCTTAGAGGTGAATTTCAGATCGCCAGAGGTAGGCCAGAGGCTGAGTCTTTAAGTGCAAACATTATAGGTACCATTCTGATTTGTATTAGAGGCACTTCAGTGCTATTTTACCCTTGGTCTACGTGTTTGTATGTGTCGTCCTATTTTGTACCCTACTTGGTTATGCCTAGTGATGCCTTGGGTATTCCTGTTTATGTATCTACACCGGTGGGTGATTCTATAGTGGTCGACCGAGTCTATAGTTCATGTGTGGTAGTGTTTGAGGGTCTTGAGACCCGTGTTGATTTATTGCTCTTAGACATTGTGGATTTCGATGTCATATTAGGGGTGAATTATTTGTCCCCGTATCATGCTATCTTGGATTGTCACACCAAGACCGTGACCTTGGCTTTGCCAGACTTGCCCCGATTGGAGTGGAAAGGGATCCCAGGACATGCCACCCGCAGTATTATTTCATATGTGAAGGCTCGACGTATGGTCGAGAAGGGGTGTTTGGCTTATCAGGCATATGTTCGCGATTCCAACACAGAGGTTCTATCTATTGATTATGTTCCTATTGTTCGGGAGTTCCCCGAGGTTTTCCCTTTAGACCTGCCGGGTATGCCGCCCGACAGGGATATTGATTTTTGTATTGATCTAGCCCCAGGCACGCAACCCATTTCTATTTTGCCATATCGCATGGCCCCGCCAGAGTTGAAAGAGTTAAAGAACCAGTTGCAAGGTTTTCTAGAGAAGGATTTTATCAGGCCTAGTGTTTCTCCTTGGGGTGCGCCAGTGTTAATTGTGAAGAAAAAGGATGGATCGATGAGGATGTGCATTGATTACCGACAATTGAACAAGGTGATGATAAAGAACAAGTATTCACTGCCGAGGATTGATGATTTGTTTGACCAGCTTCAGGGTGCAAATGTGTTCTCAAAGATAGACTTGAGATCTGACTACCACCAGTTGAGGATTAGGGCATCCGATGTCCCTAGGTCAGCATTCCGCACTCAGCATGGGCATTATGAGTTTTTGGTCATGTCATTTGAGTTGACCAATGCCCCAGCAGCATTTATGGAGTTGATGAATCGAGTGTTCGTGCTTTATTTAGATTTATTCGTGGTAGTATTTATTGATGATATTCTGGTGTACTCCCGTAGCCAGGAGGAGCACGAGCAGCACCTCATAGTGGTTCTTCAGACTTTGAAGGATAGTCAGTTATATGCTAAGTTCTCGAACTGTGAGTTCTGGTTGAGTTTGGTTGCATTTCTGGGTCATGTTGTATCAGTAGAGGGTATTCAGGTGGACCCGAAGAAGATTGAAGCAGTCAAGAATTGGCCTCGACCAGCATCAGCGACTGGGATTTGGAGTTTCTTGGGGTTAGTAGGTTATTATCGTCGGTTCGTGGAGGGGTTTTCATCTATAGCAGTCCCGATGACCATATTGACCCAGAAGAGTGCCCAGTTCAGATGGTCAGATGAGTGTGAGGCAAGCTTTCAGAAGCTCAAGACAGCCCTGACTACGGCACCAGTATTGGTTTTGCCCACAGGCTCAGGGCCGTATACAGTTTATTGTGATGCTTCCCTTATTGGGCTTGGTACGGTATTGATGCAGGATGGCAGAGTCATTGCTTATGCTTCGAGGCAATTGAAGATCCACGAGAAGAATTATCCAGTTCATGATCTAGAGTTGGCAGCCATTATTCATGCTTTGAAGATTTGGAGGCATTATTTATGTGGTGTGACGTGTGAGGTGTACACTGATCACAAAAGTTTGCAATACTTATTCAAGCAGAAGGACTTGAACTTGAGGTAGCGGAGGTGGTTGGAGCTATTGAAGGATTATGATGTTCCTATTTTGTACCACCCGGGGAGAGTAATGTGGTGGCCGATGCATTGAGTAGGAAGTCCGCCAGCATAGGCAGTCTTGCTTATATTCTGGTCAGCCAGAGACCGCTTGCTTTGGATATTCAGGCCTTGGCCAATCGGTTTGTGAGGTTGGACATTTTTGATCCTAGCCGGGTGTTAGCTTGCACGGTCGTTCGTTCTTCATTGTTGGAGCGCATCCGTGATCGGCAGTTTGATGATCCCCATTAGTGTGTCCTGAGAAACACGGTGCAGCGTGGAGGTGCCACGAAGTTGACCTTAGATGATTATGGTGTTTTGAGGTTGCAGGGGCGAGTTTGTATGGCCAATGTCGATGGGATTCGAGAGTTGATCTTAGCGGAGGCCCATAGTTCTCGATAATCTATTCACCCGGGCGCCGCGAAGATGTATCAAGACTTGCGGTAGCATTATTGGTGGCGTAGGATGAAGAAAGATATTGTTGCATATGTGGCTCGATGTTTGAACTGTCAGTAGTTTAAGTATGAGCATCAGAGGCCTGGTGGTTTGTTTCAGAGGATTGAGCTTCCCGAGTGAAAGTGGGAGAGAATTACCATGGATTTCGTTACTGGACTTTCGATGACTCGGAAGAAGTTTGATGCTATTTGGGTCATTGTTGATAGGCTGACCAAGTCAGCGCATTTTATTCCTGTTGCAGCCACCTATTCATCAGAGAGGTTAGCTGATATCTACATCCGGGAGATTATTCGCCTTCATGGGGTGCCATCATCTATCATTTCGGACCGAGGTACGCAGTTTACCTCGCGCTTCTGGAGAGCAGTTCAGCTGGAGTTACGTACCCAGGTTCAGTTGAGCACAGCATTCCATCCTCAAACGGACGACCAGTCCGAGAGGACTATCCAGATATTGGAGGATATGCTCCGAGCCTGTGTCATTGATTTTGGAGGCTCGTGGGACCAGATTTTGCCTTTAGCAGAGTTCGCCTACAACAACAGCTGCCATTCCAGCATTCAGATGGCTCCATATGAGGCGTTGTATGGTAGGCGATGCCGGTCTCCAGTGGGATGATTTGAGACTGGAGAGGCTCGGTTATAGGGTACAGATTTAGTCTAGGAGGCCTTGGATAAGGTCAAGATCATTCAGGACAGGCTTCGTTCGGCTCAGTCGCAAAAAAAGAGTTATGCGGATCGCAAGGTTTGAGATGTAGCTTTCATGGTTGGTGAGTGAGTATTGCTCCGTGTATCGCCTATGAGGGGCTTGATGAGATTTGGGAAGAAGTGCAAGCTTAGCCCTAGGTTCATTGGCCCATTTGAGATTCTTGATCGTGTAGGAGCGGTGGCCTACAGACTTGCCTTACCACCTAGCTTGTCAGCCGTGCATCTAGTGTTTCATGTGTCTATGCTTCGGAGGTATCACGACGATCCTACCCACGTGTTAGATTTCAGCACTGTCCAGTTGGACAAGGATCTGTCTTACGAGGAGGAGCCGGTAGCAATTCTAGACCGGCAGGTTCGATAGTTGAGGTCGAAGAGTTTTCCTTCAGTGCGTGTCCAGTGGAGAGGTCAGCCACCTGAGGCATCGATCTGAGAGTCTGAGTCTGATATGCGGAGCCGTTATCCTCATCTATTTCCTGACTTAGGTACTTCTTTCTTTTATCCGTTCGAGGACGAACGGTTGTTTCAGAGGTGGTCATCACTGAATTTCTCTCTTTTTCCACGCTTTCGAGGCCTTGAAAACCTCACTTTTAGTTGCCTAGATTTGCGTGCACAGTTCGGGCGCGTAGCCGGAAAGCTTCTATGTTGAAATATGTGAATTCTGTGAAACATTTGAAGAATTTTGATACTAATATGATTAAAGTTGACTTTGGTCAACATTTTGGGTAAATGGACCCGGACCCGTGATGGGGCGATCCCGGAGGGTCCGTATAAAAATATGGGACTCGGGCATGTGCCCAGAGTCAAAATCCGAGGTCTAGAACCCGAGTAAAAGAATTTTTCTATTAAATTGTTTTATGAAATTATTAAGGAAAATGGAAATGAAAAATTGGTTAAAATACTATGGTTTTGGGCTCGTATTTTGGTTCCGACGCCCGGTACAACTTTTAAATATGTGTTCAGTGCTTTCTGTGAAGTTTGGTCGAAATCGGACGTCATTTGACGTGTTTCGGACCTAAACATCTAAAGTTTGAAGTTTATGTAGTTATAATGAAAAATGATGAATTTGGGGCTTGATTCAATAATTTTGATATTATTTTGGCGATTTGATCGCACGGATAAGTTCGTAGGATGTTGTTGAGTTAGTGTGTGTAATTGGTTGGGAGCCCCGAGGGCTCGGGAGTATTTTTGGAGGTGTTCGGGGTGGTTTTGGACTTAGGATGATAGCAGATTTTCTGTAATTTTTGCACAGGCATTCCCTTCTTCGCATTCGCGGCCTTCAGATCGCGTTCGCGATGCTTCCCAGGTCCCTCCCTTCACGTTCGCATCGCAACCCTCGCAAACGCGTAACTTTACCAGCTTCCTCAACGCGTTCGTGTGGCCCTTCACGCGTCCGCGTATAACAATTCCCGGACCCCCAACATTTTCTTCCACGCGTTCGCAATGAATTGCCCAATTTACCCTTCGCGAACGCGGCCCCTTTCCCGCGAATGCGAAGGGCAATTTTGCCCAACTAATTTTTAAGTTCAAAATAGAACCATTACGGGATTATTCACATTTTTCATAAACCTTGTCTTCTCCACAACACATAGACGATTTTTAGAGCTATTCTTCACCAAAGCTTCTTGGGTAAGCATTATCTAACTCGTTTTCTTCTTTTTCTATCATCATTTATCAAATTCCTAGACCTAAATCATGTAATCAAAGTAGGAAATTAAGGGTGTTGGGTAGAGTTAGGGCTTTGAGAATTTTGGGTGATTCAACCTCAATTTGGGGTCGAATCTTAAAACAAATTGCATATTTGAACTCGTTGGGTTATGGATGATTGGGTTTTGGTCCGAGCCTCGTGTTTGGACCATGTGGGCCCGATGTCGAATTTTGGTAATTTTGGAAGAATGCTAGGAAATTCATATCTAGGCTATGGGATATTGCCATTGAGTTTTTATTGATACTATTGAATTAATTATGCCTAGATATCATTGTTTCGGAGTCGGATTGTAGAGGAAAGGAGATATTTGAGGATTGATTGCTATTCTCTAGAGCATTCGAGGTAAGTATTTGGTCTAACTTTTGCTTGAGGGAATAGGAGTAGAGTCTTATTTGCTAATTGCTATTTGTCGAGTACGGTGTATAGGCATGGTGACGAGTATCTATACACTGGTGTCAAGCATGACCGTGAGTCCTGAATTTCTAAATTATCGAATTCTTAATTGTTATTTATGAGGACTTGGTTGGAAATCTTTAAACACTGAGTCGGTAATTGTTGAGACTGAGCATTGATTTAAATATGTTAAGTAGAAATTGCATAAGTTTGGTCATAGCTGGATCTCCCTTGCCGAGATAGTTTATTAAATTATCTTGTTCCCTTGCCGGGATTATTTTGTGTATTATGTTGAAAGAAATGGGATCGTGTAGCACGCCGACCACTTACATATTATGAAATGGGAGCGAGTGGTATGCCTACCACGTGATATTATGAAATGGGAGCTAGTGGTATGCCTACCACGTGATATTATGAAATGGGAGCGAGTGGTACACCTACCACGTGATATTATGAAATGGGAGCGAGTGGTACGCCTACCATATGATATTATGAAATGGGATCGAGTGGTACGCCTACCACGTGATATTTTGAGAAATGGGATCGAGTTGTACTGCTGCAACGAGAGGAAATTGAAACAAGTGGCAGTTGGTTTTCCCTTATTCTGTGTTAGAAGAAATCAGATGCAGTTTCCTTGTTATTCTTGATATTTCGTTTTATCTACTATCCCATAAGCATGTTCTCCTACCAGTTTTAATTGTCTACTTTCTGCTATTATTTTGTTGTACTTGTATATATATTTTCATAGGTTTATCTTGTAGTCTGGTCTAGCCTCGTCACTACTTCATCGGGATTAGACCAGGCACTTACCAGCACATGGGGTCGGTTGTGCTTATGCTACACTCTGTGCATCTTTTTGCACAGATCCAGGTGTTGGAGCAGGATTTGAGTAGCAATAGCATTCTGGGAGCGAGCTTCCAGTCCAGGGACATTCGAGGTAGTCTTGCTGACGTCCGCAGGCCCGAAGTCCTTTCTATTTTATTCAGTTTGTTATCAATTGTACCGAAGCAGAAAGTTTATGTTTCATTCAAACCTTGTATTTAGTATTCTCTAGACGTTCATGAGTATTGTGACATCAGTATTGGGTAGAGGATTTGTTAAACTTCCATATTTCTTTCAGTTAACTATGTTTGAGACTTTCGCTTTATTATTAAATGTTTCATTATTTCTAATATTGTCATGGTTCATTAAAAGAGGTAATTGATAATTGGCTTGCCTAGCTCTTATTAGTAGGCGCCATCACGACTCCCGAGGGTGGGAAATCCGGGTCGTGACACTTCATAACTCGTTCATGACTTTCATTCTGAATGTTGTGAGCTCAGTTCGTATTCAATATAGACTTGGGTTTGATATCCCTAAGTCTCAGTATAGCTTACTCGTCATGTCATAAACAGCTGAAATTTCAGTGTTCATAATCAGTTCAAGAATACATGTCTCATTCTACTCCTATTCAGTATTCTTGTATTATATAATTCAGTATGATTCAGTATTCCAGTATTATGTAACTCAGTATGATTCAGTATTCCAGTATTATGTACTCAATGTGATCCAATATTCATGTATCACGTAACTCAGCATGGTTTAGTATTTCAGCATCATGTATTTCAGTATGATTCTCAGTTCCTGATTTTAAATTCCTGAATGTTGAACACCTATATTTGGGCATGAGGCCGTAGTTTATATGCTTTATGCATGTTTGGGTATGAGGCCGTAGTTTATGCTTTATGCATGTTTTGGCCTGAGCCCATAGTTTATGCTTTATGCATTTTGGGCCTGAGGCCATAGTTATGTATACGTATACTTGGGCCTGAGGCCGTAGCAGGTGCACATATATATTAGGCCCGAGGCCGTAGCTTATTCAGATAAACAGGTTGTTCATCATTCAGAAGAGGGAGTATTCATAACCTTACTTCCTTTATTCAGTTCAGTTATCAGTTTTCAATTATCAGCTCACTCATCTGTTATCAGTTATTAGTTCAGTTATCAGTTATCAGTTATCTTTTCGGTTATCAATTCAGTTACCAATTCTCACTTCAGTTTCAGTTTCAGTTTCAATTGTTATCATTTCAGTTATCAGCTCAGTTTTAGTTTCAGCATTTATAATTCTTTCTTTCAGTTGCTTTACATACCAGTACAATTCAAATGTACTGATATCCCTTTTGCTCGGGGCCTACATCTCACAATGCATGTAGTGATTTATAGGTTGATGATTCCGAGCAGTAGGATTCTCGTACCAGCTATTTGGCGATCTCCAGTTCTTTCGAGGCATTTTCATTATTATAGTCTTCAATATTTTCAGATAATCAGTGTTTTCAGTACTTCCTTAGAGGCTTCATAGACTAGAGTAACAGCTAGACAGAGTTGCAGGCTTTTCATATTAAGCTGTGTGGACTACAAATATGCTTCAGAATTGTATTGGTTTTTTCGCACTTTGATTTATACCATCCAGACTTTTAGTATATCAGCATGTGTTAGTTTATCTTCCGCATTTTGTATGTTATGATATCACATGTTGATTCAGCTAGCCAGTTGGTTCGCTCGGTCACATGTAGTCAGGTACCGAGTGCCATGTTACGTCCAAGCCCAGGTTCGGGGCGTGACAAAGCTTGGTATCAGATCACTAGGTTCAAGAGTCCTAGGGAGTCTATGAAGTCATATCTAGTGGAGTTTCCTTTATATGTGTGTGTTGGCCACTCATATAAACGGTTAACTACCAGGACATTCAGGATTGCCTTACTTCTTTCTACTCTAGATCGTGCCATGTAGCTTAGAGCGATAGTTAACCTTCTCTTCCTATCGAATTCCAAACATATTGGATGCCTAAGCAATGTGCAGGAAAAACCTAAGGTTCTAGAGAGGACAATTTCCCATTGGGTATATCTATGGAGTACATGTTGGTAACAAATGAGATTTGAGAGGATATTGAAAGTGGGATGTAATGGGTAGTAGTACAGATTAGAGCATAACCTAATCAGAAAGTACAAAAGCAGTTATCGTGTTTTATGGTTATCAGTTTATCTTATTACCAGTTAGCGGCCTCTCAGTTAGCAGGTTTATGGTTATTTATACGCTAGTATTCAGTTATATGTTTAGCAAATATCCAGTTTTCAATGTATCAAAATTTCTGGAGACTTGTGAGTGTACATTGATGCATGTGGATGCTCAAAGAAAATGTAAGTAATAGTGATTATAACGACATCTTCGCATGTTTTGGGTATTAAGACCCAAGACTCACCGGATGGTGCATGAAGTAATTTATTAGATGTGTATGGCAGTGTATCCGTTTGTCAGACCTCACAGTGTATCAGGTGAAGAATTCAACCGCAGCAGGCATAGAATTGATCACTATAGTTTTGGATAGAAAATAGCCTAAGGGAAATATAGCTAAGAATAATTTGATTTACGAAATGAGAACCAAGAGCAGGTGACATTGAATTTTAGGGAGTGATTTTAAGTTGGTTAGATTTATTCAAATCAGAACTAGAAAGTACCATGTTAGTGAATTTGTATACGAAGTGGCTATTATAGTGAGATAAAAGATATGATAGTTCCCCCTCTACACGATGTGACTATGTGTTTAGGCCGGAGGTTTACAGTCTGAAGTGTATAGAAAGTTTGGGGTTAGATATTCCAATTTTGTTTAAGACAGATGAAAATTCTCTAAGTGTGATCTATGTGCATAGTTCAAAAATAATAATAGTTTACGGCAATATAATATGGTCAGATGATGAGGGAAGTTAGAATAAACCTTATGCTTCACTTTAAATATTCAAAGCAGAGCAAGGAAACATGATGCTAGCAGGTGGTTAGTAAAAGAATAGTAAATAAGTTTTGAGTAAATACAGTGAATTCGCAATTTCAGCAGAGCTAGTAGAGGTAAGATTTGATTCACTTAGCCGGGTTAACTCTAGTGAGTGGATGATAGTTTGATAGTGGAAAAACTAGCTAGTAGTAAAAGAGCAAGTAATAGAAGAATAGCTTTTATGAATTACCGAAATGTGGTTTCTCCAAGATTGATAGTGTGAGCAGAGTTAAATTATTAAGATGGTGTATGATAGTTATGGGTAAATTAGCATTCCGTTAAGTGAATAGTTTAGTTTTTCCTTGTAAGAAAGATTTCTCAGAAGTAAGTTGGAAGATGAGTCATTATTGACGTAGAGTGAACAGAATTGCAGAAAATAAGGAAAGTTAGTTGAACCCCAACAAAAAGAGAAGGATCCGCAAGTATAAAATCTTTGGTCTAAGGGGTGATGTGAAAACTTTCAGTAAGTCAAGTTAGAGATTTGAGACCCAAATATTTAGCATGGAATATGAAAAAGAAGATCAGTTCGGTNCGCAAGTATAAGATCTTTGGTCTAAGGGGTGATGTGAAAATTTTCAGTAAGTCCAGTTAGAGATTTGAGACCCAAATATTTAGCATGGAATATGAAAAAGAAGATCAGTTCGGTAATAAGGAAATTGTATAATTACCACAAGGAATAAGTCTAGCATGTGTAAGAAACACAAAGTGAGTAGAATGATCACCGAGCTTAATTATTGGTGATAAAATGATCATAGAAAAGCTATAAAATCATGCCCAGTTATGTATTACGAGGGCAGTGCCATTGCACGAGACCCTTCCGAGTAGTGGTCAGAGACATAGCTCACAACAAGACTATAAGCGTTTTCAGGAAGTGCTTAGGAAAATAGTCAAGTGTAGGAAGTATTGCTCATGAATGAGGTAGACAAGGGAACTATGTTGAAAGAAGTTCATTGCTTACCAAGGTAGGATTTTGTGTTTCGGACACCAAAGATAGTGGAGTTGTTATCTAGAACAGGACATGTTCCTCCTTAGTAGCCGTAGTGAAGGAGAAACGATTTGGTGATCCCTACTTATTGTAGCTGAAGGAAGGAATTCACAAACATAAGACTATGGCTTTTGAACAAGGGGGAGATGATAGTACTTTGAGGTACCCCGATAGATTATGTGTTCCAACCATAGATGGACTTAGTGAGGGAGGAAGATGTTAGAAGCCCATAATTCCAGGTATTCTATCCACCCAAGTTCCCCAAAGATGTATCATAATCTCAAGACTTATTGATGGAACGATATGAAAAAGTGGGTTGCAGACTTTGTGGCCAAGTGTCCGAATTATCAGCAAGTGAAAGTCGAGCAATAGAAAGCCAAGTGATCCACAGAATACACATATTTTTTATAAAATAAACTTTTAGAAGTTCTTTCAGAAAGGATTAGGCACAAGTTTTTCATCCTCGGCAAGATGGCCAGGCAGAGCGCGTTATTCAAACAGTGAAGGATATGTCCTTGATGTTAAAGGTAATTGGGATGATCACATACCTCTCATTGACCTTGCTAATAATAACACCTACCATTCTAGTATCAAGATGGCAAGTGTGAGACTCTGTATGGGCGAAGGTGTAGATCGCCAATTGGTTGGTCCAAAGTTGGTGAAGAGGAGTCGTTGAGACCAAATTTGGTCTATCAGGCAATGGAGAAAGTTAAATTGATTCAAGAGCGTTTGAAGAAAACTCAGAGCCGCCAAAATTCCTATTCGAGCATGCGGCATAGATACCTAGAGTTTTAAGTTAATGATTGGATGTTTCTGAAAGTTTCACTTATGAAAAGCGTTATGAGATTTGGGAAGAAGGGGAAGCATAGTCCCTGCTATAGTAGGCCATAGAGATTCTTGCAAAGGATTAGTCAATTAGCTTATGAGTTAGAGTTGCCACCATAATTAGTGGTGGTTCAACCAGTATTTCACGTGTCATGTTATAACATTCAAGTTCAGTACTCAGATACTCCTGTCAGTTAGTAATCAAATACCCAAGTCAACTCAATACTCAGATACATATGTTAGTCCAATACTTAGACATTTATCCTAGCTTAGTACTCAAATTACTCAAATATTCGTGCTAGTTCAATATTCAGATATCCATGTTAGTTCAGTATCCACGTATCCACGACAGACTAATATTCAGTCAATGCAGTAGTCATTCAGTTCAGTATCTCAACAGTTCAGTAATCATATATGCATTTAATTTAGTATACAAGTGTTAATGAAAGTTCATGTTTCCACTAGACCTGTTTAAGGTTCGGAGCTAGCAGAAGTTACAGTCAGGACAATCATTCGAGGATGAATGATCCCAAGGGGGAGAATGTAACACCCCGTAAATTCATCTTAGGTATAAATGAGTTAAAGGAGTATTAAGGTTATATTTTTGACATGTGAAGTTCCATCGGGATGAGTATGGGTGAGAATAGTATTTCAAAATCAAGATGGAAAGTAAGGTGAGTAAGATTTGACAAAATCGACTAAGTTTGTAGAAGGTCTGTCTTACAGCAAATTATAGTGAAATTGTTTAAGGAATTGGGGAAAACTCAAAGCATAAAAGTTGTAAGCCTTTGAAATATCTTTCCAACGATATATTATAGAGCCCAAACGGATCTCTCTGGAAGAAGTTATGACCAAATTACTAAAGAAATACCACCTAGTTATTTTGGCGGACAGCGAAGCGAGCTCGCTTCGCCAAAGTAGACACAGATTTTTGTTTTCCCTTGAATGCAATAGACAGAGAAGCGAGGAAACTTCGCTAGAGTAGATGCGCCCTAGTCCCCAGCTCTTTTAAGCCAATTTTAGGGTTCATTTTTCCCTATTTCTTTTGGACGAATTTTGGGGTCTTCTCCCACCCTCTCAAGACCTCCAACCCCTCCCATCTTCAAGGTAAGCAATATCAATTATCTTGGTGTGAAATTTCATCATTCTTACACTAGTGTTAATGAAATCTACTCATAAAACACATAAATCTTCAAGAACTCAAAGGAGAGTTTTGCAAGATTTCTTCCAAAAGGTAATCTTACACCCTTAGACTTACATGTATAAATTTATTATGGGTATGTGAGTGTGAATTAAGTATTGGGACTCTTGGTGTGGTGATTAGAAGCCATAAGTTCCCAATATAAATACATAATTTGTGTAGAGATTGGAAGGTGATTATTTGATGGAATTTTATTGGTTGGGTGTAGATAGATTGTCATACATGTGATGTTGGAAGCTATAAATTGGTTAGTCATGATGGTGGGATAAATTGTTGGTGAATGGTGATAGTTGGATGAACTAATTATATGGTGATGAGATGTAGAGATTTATGCCTACAAGGTGTTTGATAATATGCCTAAATGTCTTAAGTTATGAAATTTGTTACTAATATTGGTTTCATTGGATATTGCTGTTGTAGATTTAAGGTTCTTAGTATTGTAGATCATTGCAGTAGCACTAAGGGGCGAAATTGAGGTATGTGAGACTAACTCTCTATGTTTGGGAATGTTAATAATTCTCCCTACACTACGTTTCTTTTACGATGTATCAATTGTCTCATAAATATAGTTAAGGCTAGTTCCTTGAATAGTTGTAGAACTTCTATTCTCTAGCTTCATAACTGGTTTATGACTTTCATTCTGAACGTTGTAAGCTCAGTTCGTATTCAATATAGACTTGGGGTTTGATGTCCTTAAGTCTTAGTATAGCTTACTCATCATGTCATAAACAACTGAAGTTTCAGTGTTCATAATCAGTTCAAGAATACATGTCTCATTCTAGTCCTATTCAGTATTCTAGTATTATATAACTCGGTACGATTCAGTATTCTAGTATTATGTAACTCAGTATGATTCAGTATTCTAGTATTATGTACTCAATGTGATCCAGTATTCAGGTATCGCGTAACTCAGCATGGTTCAATATTTCAGTATGATTCTCAATTTCTGATTTTAAATTCCTGAATGTTGAACACCTATATTTGGGCCTGAGGCCGTAGTTTATAGAGAAATTTTCATAAAGCACTATATTTTAGTAGTAATTAGCCATTTATAGATATCATTTGCTATATTACGTATTATAGATACCTTTTATTTGGTTATAAGATGTATTTGATGTATTTAAGCTATTGTATTCATGAATACAGTAGCAAAAATAGGCGTGAATCAGGAAAGTCTAGCTAATTAGTTATTGTATTCGACTGTATTCATAGAGTGAAACATGAGATTATAGCTGGACAGATTATTGTATTCGACTGTATTCATGGCGTGAAACATGGGATTACACTGTTTTTAAAATGGAAAGTGAATCAATTAACATAATAGACTCCTAATATAACTCAACAAACTCAATTATAGCACACAAATTTTATATTTTCAATTATAAAAAAGATTCTCAACCGAAAAATACCCAAAAATATAGTAATCTTAAGAGAAATTATATAATACATCTGAATATATAAATTATATTAATAAAAAAAAATATGAATACATTCATGGCATATAGCGAGACAGTGAATACAATGAAATACATAGAATACATCGGGATACATTGAAATACAATGAAAAAAATAGTGAATACAGTGAAATACACGGGAATACAACGAGATACATTGAATCCAATGGAAAAAAAGACAATGAATACAATGAAATACATGAAAATACATTGTAATATATTAACAGAAAATAAGTTGATCGGCCCCAAAACTCCGGCGTCTTTGTTCTAGATAATGTATTACTGTACTGCTTGTTCACAGCTTGATATAGCTCCAAAGCAGGAAGAGTTTCATTGAGTTTCGACTCCAATGGTATTAGCGGAAGTTTATCTCTTGAAATCTATATCAATGAGACCACCATAGTCCAATGGTATTAGCGGAAGTTTTCTGCACAACAAGTGTAAGTTCGACTCCAATTACCACCGAAACATAACAAGTTTCGGTGAGTTTCGGTAAGTCAAAGCAAGCACGAAGCTGTTCTAGGTCGTCGTCGGTGACACTCTTCGATCGGCGATGTTCGGCGTGCTTCATGCGGGAGTGATAATGGCGGAGACCTAACGAATTTGGGTGGGAGAAGAAGTATGAATCGTGGGTTTGTGGGAGAAGAGAGTAAAGTGTATGCAAAAAGAGAGAGAACATGGTTAGTAAGATTTACAGTGATTATGTGAGAGAAAAGACTAAAAAGGAGAGAGAAAAATATTATTTAGCATATATGATGCCTTAAATGTAGGATGTAACTATAATTAGATATTTTGCTATAAAGGATAAAAGGTATCTATAAGATGTAATATTTTAAAATAAATAGGGTACTAAGTTTTTCTATAGGGTGTAAAATTTCCTAGTTTATATGCTTTATGCATGTTTGGGCCCGAGGCCGTAGTTTATGCTTTATGCATTTTTGGGCCTGAGGCCATAGTTATGTATACGTATACTTGGGCCTGAGGCCGTAGCATGTGCACATATATATTGGGCCCGAGGTTGTAGCTTATTCAGATAAACAGGTTGTTTATCATTCAGAAGAGGTAGTATTCATAACCTTACTTCCTTTATTCAGTTCAGTTATCAGTTATCAATTATCAGTTCAGTTATCAGTTATCTTTTCGGTTATCAGTTCAATTACCAGTTCTCACTTCAGTTTCAGTTTCAATAGTTATCATTTCAGTTATCAGCTCAGTTTCAATTTCAGCATTTATAATTCTTTCTTTCAGTTGCTTTACATACCAGTACAATTCAAATGTACTGACGTCCCTTTTGCCCGGGGTCTGCATCTCACAATGCATGTAATGATTTACAGGTTGATGATTCTGAGCGCTAGGATTCTCGTACCAGCTATTTGGCGATCCCCACTTCTTTCGGGGTATTGTCATTATTATAGTCTTCAGTATTTTCAGTCAATCAGTGTTTTCAGTACTTCCTTTGAGGCTTCATAGACTAGAGTAACAGCTAGACAGAGTCGCTTGACTACAAATATATTTCAAAATTGTATTGGTTTTTCCGCACTTTGATTTATACCATCCAAACTTTTAGTATATCAGCATGTGTTAGTTTATCTTCAGCATTCAGTATGTTATGATATCACATGTTGATTCAGCCAGTCAGTTGGTTCACTCGGTCACATGTAGTCAGGCACCGAGTGCCGTGTTACGTCCAAGCCCAAGTTCGGGGTGTGACACATACTCATCCCGCTAGGACTTCTTATGTCTAAAATATCAAATTAATACCCATTTAATATATCCAAACTTAGTCTGAATGTACGGGATGTTACATACTAACTATCCGAAATTAAAGTTTAGTATTTATACATGCCCTAATAATTTCAGATTTCAGATCGAACTAAAATTATACCAATCAAAATCCAATCCAAATATCCGAAATTTTAATTAACACAATCCGAAATTCGAAATTGAGCTGATCGATTTGGATATCCGATCCAAATGAACAACCCTAGTAGAGATCATAGCCGTTTCCAAAAATATAGAAAAGTTCCACCAAGGAATTTTCGAATGGCTTTTACAAAATGGATTTTGGATTGTCAAAAAGTGCTGCCATTAACACTACATAATTACAAAGGCAGCTTACAATGGGAATGAACAATGATAAGATTGAAGGATTAATGTTAATGTAGTTGTTCATGTCCGTAATTCTAGTCCTTGTTCCTAGACCGATCTTTGCGTTGACCACCAAGAATACGAGAAATCTGAAGACCTCTACTGAATGCTTGGTTGAACAACATACGAGTTTGGAACTCGGACACAAATGGAAACCATGCCAAGAAAGCAACTGGAGTGAACAGAAGCAATCCCATTAAAATCTCATATCCACGAGCTAGAGTCCGAACTGATCCCCAGAATCCAGCTCTTCGAACGACAGGCTTCAATGCTTGAGCAATCTGGTAATACAAATGCAAATAGAAGGATATTAACTAACAAGCTAAACTACAAATAGGTTTCCTTCATACAAAAATGGCAAAAAAACCAATTAACATTAAGTTCTCGCTATTTTACTTTGTCATTCTAGATAGGCGCGCATCCTCATAGAGCGAGGGGTAGAAAAGAACAATAAAAGACTCGGGTTCTTTAATAGTCATATCAAGGCTTATAAAGTTGTATTTTAACACAACCAAGCAAATGCGCATATCAAGGCTTATAAAGTTGTATTTTAACACAACCAAGCAAATGCGAACCCTCTAATGTTATATATCAAATGTCATTTTTTCTCCTTTAATTAAAAATTTTATTCATATTTTAATCTCCATAACTCTACTGTGTTCACACATTTTGGTTGAAGTTCACAAAAAGAAAAGATTTGTAGTTGAAGTTCAAGAAGAATATTGGAGGTTGAAATTGTGAGTGAAAGCCATTATAGCACTTGAAATAATCCTCAAACAAGTTTTTCAATTTTTAATATTGAAGTTCAAAATTTGCAAAAACTGAAAAATATTACGCTGTTTTGTGCTTAAAGCTTTTCAAAAGGTGTCATTACTAGTTTGCAAGAGCATTCACTATTCTTTTTAAGTACAACTGCAGATTAGATAGATACCTTGCACTCCTTGTAGGCGGGGATTACTTATTATATTAGTATATCTCTATAGTAGTACAGACAGTTGAGTTTGTGCAGTTGTTAATATTGACTACCAAAATTCTTCCAACAGACAACATTTAAATGCAGCCAACAAAAGAGTAGCAAATAGGCGCTAAAAGTTTTCCTGGTACAACAACTATGCCTCAATCCCAAGCAAATTGGCGTCCAAATTTTACTTACAACACATGTCAATTGCTTGTTCATCATTGCAAGAAAAACATTTGTCATATTTCTATACTTAGTTTAAGCTCACTGCTCAGTTATTATAATGAATCAACAATTCTAAGTGGAATAGCACTGAAAGCATACTTGTTGATAATGTATATAGGCGAGCATGGAAAATCTTATTGGATCACCAATATGAGATCTTAATGCAAAAAGCTGGACGAGAAAATATATAAAAGAGGAGAACATAAAAAGGATGATGACTAACCAGAAGCATGCCCCAGCCAGTTGGCAAGAAAGCGAGAACACACACCACCATGTCTTTCGGAGTCATATGGAGCAGTGTCATCAGAATCACCAATGTTGCAACAAATGTTAAGAATATCAAACCCTTTATAATACGGAACACGAGTTGGAGATTTGCACTGAATTTCCGTCGACCAACAGATATTGTCTGAAAATATATAGAAAAACGATAAGAACATAATAATGGTTCTCAGGGTGTTAATTTAAAGCGGTAGCTATTGACGCTGTGTTGTTCATTTTTGGGGTTATCAAAGCAACAGCAAAGAGAAGTCTGATCTCATCCCAATTCATTTCGAAGCATTCCATATTTTCAGGTAAAATTTGAAAGCATCTCACGATTATAGACAGTGGCGGATTTAGGGGGGGCGGAAGGGGGTTCACAATCCCCTTCGCCGAAAAATTACACTGTATATATAAGGCAAAATCTGGTTTTTACTTCCATATATTAAGATTTGAACCCCCTCAACACAACCCAAAAGTGTAGTTTAGTGGTCAAGGGGGTTCAAAACCTTTATAAGGTTATAGGTTCAATTTCCACTAGGTACAAAAGAAAAAATTTTGAACCCCCTTCGTAGATCCTGCCTCTACCACTGATTATAGCTCAGGTTTCAATATATAGACATACTTCCATTTCCTATGGATGTCACAGGCAGAGAAAAATGCTCTTATTTTTTAATTTATCTTGTATAGATTTTCTTGTACCAGAAAATACAAAATAATTTGGTCTTACCTTCATTACAAAAAGTACCAGAAATATTACTAGCCATGAAGCACCGTAAACCTGCAATTCATGCAGAAATATTAGAATATTGAACTGATGACAATCTTAGAGGAAAAGAAGAAGGGCCACAGTCCATGGCATACCAGAAAACTCTGATTTGTCACTGTGATCTTCAAGTGATAGACGAGCCCATACTGATAGATAAAGAAGCGCAAAGACAACAGAATTTCAGCAACAATACCGCGTATTCCAGAATGCCTAAGATGCTCTTGTTCCTCCTCCCACCATGATTCCCAACTTTTCTCTGGGGGGACACCAATACCTCCTCTGTTGCTCATCCACTTATTCCAATCAGTCCAATCATCAACTATCTTTTGCCATTCAAAACCAGAGGGATTGAAGAGGAAGGGAGCAAAGAGCCAGGTTCCCACCATGAACCACATTGACACAGTGATCAAGACATATGCAACAGCTCCTCTATAACCTTGCCCAAAAATTTGATAAACGAGCAATAGTATCATTAGCTCAAGTCCCTTGACAAAGTGGCTACGGGAGTAGAAGCGATAGTTATCAGCAAACTTAGCATGAAAGACCACAAAACCACGGCCAGTAGGCCTATATTTTGCACCTCCATGGAGCAATGTTCTTCCATAATAATGGGTCTTCGTTCCAAGTGAAAATGTGAAGAATACTGGTGCCAACTGCAGTTGCATCAATACAAATTCACTGAGTGCTGTGCGGAATCCCTTTTCCAAGCCAATCTCCATCATCATAGGGAGGGCCATCAAAAACCCAATTTGCACAAAAGACTGAGAAGCAAGAGCCACTTGAAGAGCTTTGTTGTTCTTGATAGACGGTTGCTTACTCAGCCCTTCCTCAAGTCCACTAAGGACAAGGTAAAGGCGTCCGTAGAGGAACACATACACGGTGAGGACAGTAATCTGCCAGAGGCAAGCAAAAAAAGTTCAGGGGTAAATTTAAAAAATAAAAAAAATACAATCATCATTGAGTGAAGTTTGAGACACATACCAAGGTACTGAAATAGAAACCAATGGTAGTGAAATAACATGATAACATTCTGAAAAAGTCAAAACGATGTCCAAGCCTGTATAAATCCCGACTCAGGGTCTGCTCTCCATTGCCATTGGCTATTTTGGCCTCAAATAGAGATATCTGATTAAGTCCCACGTCCCTTCCTTTACCAACTTGAATGTACTCATGGTGAGTAACATTGCCTTCACGTAGTGTAGAATTAAAGCCTACAAGACCATATTTTAAGAAATTAACTTCTCAAGATAAATTTACATGAGTAGTTGAAAAAGAAAAACAAAAAACTAAAGATGTTCTCAAACATCACAAAGTTTGGACCTACCAGCAAATATGTCCTCACTTAAGTTGATAATCTTAGAAGCTTTGCTGACTCCACCCCTTGTAAGGTGGAACAGTCTGTCAAAAATATCTGGGTGCCCATAATGGAATCGAACCCTGGAGAAATATAAAGTGGAAGCTATTAAATTGAAGTGGGGAAAGAGCCAACACTCATATAGGACTTCGACATGGATGAATAGAGTATGTCTAAACAAATTTAAATACCCCATTATCATATCTGAAAGAGAAGCACATAGTAAACTAATACTAGCACAGTTCCATGACAAATGAGGACCAAATATTTGGAGAAGTTCTAGATTATCAAATGCCAATTTTATTTCATAAAGCTGATATGTTCGTATTATCTCTAACTGCAAGTAAGACAATCTATAAATCCACATAACTGCTTGTACGAATGAACGACGTGTACTCCAGTACCAAAGCAGTCTTTGTTTTAAGATGTATTAAAACTGCTTTGGGTGGTCCTAACCCAGTTTTAAGCTTTGTCCTGCACAACTTCGAATTCTTGACAAGTTGGAATGAAGTAGGAGATTATAAGTCACCTTATACTTAATTGGTAGCAACACCAGAAACAGATGCCTGAAAATGGTATTCATTGAACTATCAATCCCACTACATGAAAATTTTAAAAAAAGAGCTTGTAATATTTGTATAAACGGATAATGCAGTTCTCTTTTATAGAGCTTATTAAAAGTTCGTCTTACAGGGATTATAACTTAGAAACAGAAACAAGGATGAGCACTGGATATTGAAAGTTCTTACTTCAGAGGGTTTGCCAATAGTCTCTGACCAATTGTCACAAAACTTGTCTCTTGATTTGACATAAACCACGCGAGAGAAGAAACACTGCATCAGACAGAAACAAGAGATAAGTAATATTCAAAGAGAACAATTTAAAATACCAAAAATATGGATAAGATAAGATTCAGGACAAGTGAAATACTATTGTAGCAAGTGTTTACCTTCCAGTAAATATGTGCTCCCTCAGCCCCAGTATACTAGGGAACCTCACACCATCGTGTTTCTTAAGAAACTCTTGAAGCAAATTCCTCATTTTTAAGGCTTCTTCCATGTAGTTATCCTAGAAATGGATATATAATGTCATAAATTGGAGAGATTGAAATCAACATCCCATGTAGTTATAATCACTTACCTGATTCATATCTATAGTTTGCAGCCCTTCTCCACGAGTGAAGATAATAGCATGATTCTGGTTTTCAGGCTTTCCCTCACCCAAGATAGCAGGGCCTGGAAGTTTTATACGGTAGATATCCTAAGAAAAGAAAACAAAATAAGTTTTAGAATGCATGGTTTATATCCATTCAATTCATTAAAAAAATCATCAATATAACCATTCAAAAAAAAAACCTACTCTTTTTTTGATAAGGTAATGGAAAACCAAGCTGTATACCAAAAAAAGAGAACCTACACCAAAATATGGTTCTCTCAACAAAAGATGCCCAATCCTCTATACCTCATGAATACACCAAAAAGAAACCAGGAAAAAAAAAACTGCTTTGCAACTTTACCAAAGTTTCTTCCACCCATTCAAATGCCCTCCTATTTCTCTCTTTCCAAATAACCACATGATTGCTACAAGGACAACATTGCATGCCCTTGAACATCTCTTCCCCCTACTATGGGGTCAACTGTGCAACACCTCCTTCACAGTGCCCGGCATCACCCATTGCACCCCAAACAAAATAAGGACCGCTTTCCACAAACAATTAGCCACTTGACAGTGCAATAGGAGATGATCTACATCTTCGCCCGAGCTTTTGCATGAAACACCGACTAACATAGGTGATCCTTCTCTTTCTCAAATTTTCCGCTGTCAAAATCACTCCCCTTGCCGCCAACCATGCAAAGAAACACACATTTCTCGGTACTCTAAGAATCCAAATAGAGTAGCGAGGAAAAATATGTTCCTCTCTCTGTAATAAGCTCTTATAAAACGACTTAACAGTGAATAATCCATTCTTACTCTCTCACCATCTCTATGTATCAAATAAGTTGTTCAGAGTGTCTAGCTGATACAGAATCTGCACCAGATTGCAAAATTCTTCCATCTCACAATCTTGTAGGTTCCTCCTGAATCTCAAATCCTCAAAAAAAAACTATACTTTTCTGACTACTCCAAATAATGTCTGGATTGCCTTTTAAATTGTATTAAAAAAGTGCCTTCTATTTCCAAGAAACATTCAAAAAAGTTCCCACGTAGTCAAGTTGTGATTAGTGATGTCAACAACATGACATGACGTCTCCTGTGAAATCAAAGCAATTTGGTGCCTCCCAATACGAGAATTTTGGCATGACAAGGGCTTCAAATGTGGTGAAAATTGAAAAGCATTTAATAAGCTCCTCATATCTTGTCTTTTATCCCATCAAAAGAAACATATGTGATAATCATGACAAAAGATTATTTCAGACTTCTCTTACCTGATCCAAGTTTTGACCAGGCTCGGAAGAATTTGAAATGGCAGCTTTGGCAAGGGTGGAATAGTAGACCTTTGGATTAACTTTCTTGGACCTGTCTTTGCTTGGTTCTTCAATTTCATCAATATAAGCAACACGCATGGATGGGTACCTATTAACCGAAATATAGACGTTAGCACATTGCATTATCAGTTAGAAAACTTAAAAAAAATGACACATACGTTGTCATAAGCCGGAGAATATCTTGTGCACGGTGATCACCAGATCGCTTGTGTATACCATATAGCTGGCATGAGACAACATATGTGAATTTCATATCAGCCACTGCTTGACATTGTGCCCAAAGAGACCTCTCTCCCTTCATCTGATCCTCGTTTAATTCAATAGCCTTATACCCCTCCAACAAATCTGTTCAACGTAGAAAAAGTTAACTTATAAATTCAGGTGAATACAATGTTAAATGGCAACTAGGATTTTATATGTAACTCAAGGATTCTGAGATAATAGTCAATTACCATCATCCTGGGCCATATCAAGGAAAGATTGAAGTTCCAGAGCTCTGCGATAATACATCATCCCTCTCACTAGAAATTAAACAACACATTAATCCATCAAATGTATGAACAAATTGTAAAGGAGTCTTACTAGAAATTGTCAGACTGAAAGTTTAGGTGGAATGGGGAGAGGATAAGAGGGGAGGGGGTAAGATAGAAAATATTGCAAAATTAACTACGAGATCTCTTTTATCCTCTTGTGCACTCATCAAATATCAACTCCATACCTGTCCTTGTTAAAGTCTGCCCCCTATATGAAGCCCAATGGCGGAGTTTTTCTTCTAAATCAGGAGACCATTTAAACCTGAGGTCGTCTTCACTGGTACAATCCACACGCTCAATGAAATTGAGCCATTCATCTGTATGCCACCATTACTAGTTCAGTGAAAAAAACAGAGAAATAACCAGAAAAGGAGAAAAAAATTACTAGCAGTTGATCATGTGATTAACACCAAAAAACTAAATAAATCAAGTCAACAAGTAAACCTGGATAAATTTTCTGCAAATAGAACAGAATGGAAACACCATCTTCATTTTGTCTATCCAAATCATCTGATGAGAAAAGGACCTCTTCCGTGTAGTATGGGGTCAAGACACTAAAGTAAGAAAGTGCAAGAAACAAGTCACTAACCTCTTCTAGTATATAAAATCTCTAAAGACATTCAACCATATTCCATAATCCATGTTTGAAGTAAATTTGGATAAGCTACGCATACTTACATTTAATGTTTTATCCTACTAGAATTATCCAACAATTGCTTGTTCTATACTGTTTCTTGTTGCTTAGTCATAAAAATGTTCCGAGATTGCTTTCATTCGTTAAGACATTTAGAGGGTAATACTATTATTGATCCTTTAGTTCATGTTGTGTAAACTTCAGGCAAATTAATATTCTTTTTCAGGGAAAAGGGCCAATTTAGCCCCTAACTATTCGAAACGGACAACTCTGTCCTTCATTTCGTTCTTGTCCTATAGCCCTTGCCATCAGTCAAGTTGCTCAAAAATGCCCTCCCACTAAAATTTTGGTTTGATTAGGAGCCAGGTTTCTGAATTGGATAGAAAAATGTTACTGATTTTTCTAGGTTTTATTTGATTTTTTCTCAAAATTTGCTCATAACTTGACTTACGAGAAAGAAAGCATGTTTCGGACTTTTGGTGCTGTGGGCATTTCCATGAACAATGAATTGGAGAAAAAGGATATTCGCCTCCTAGCTTCTAAGTTGGATGGTACATCCATTGCCGACTCCTTTACTGTAAGCAGCAAGTACAACCTTTTGATCTGTGGAAAATTGAAAACATTTACAAAAAGAAAATGAACTCTAATAGCAAATATATCTCCATCAACTTGACCTACTTTCTCTTTCCAAGCTTCTGATTCAGGAGTAGGAAATTTGATAGCTCCGGCTGAGGCAAATAACTGATATTGCTGATCAAGAGGAACCATTCCTTCATATCCTGAGACTCCATGGATGGAATCTACCAAGCTGTTTGGTTGAAAAGAAAAAAGTCCAAATAAGATTTATTTGTCACATTGACAAATAACGTGGAAGATTAACAATTATAGGCAAGAGAAAAACCTTGATACATGATCTTCCATCATTATATCTCGTGTAACAACTTCTAACATGTCCTGGAATAGAAGTACAACTTGATCCCTGTCCTCCTGCCTATTGTCTAGCTGTAAAAACAAAACAAAAAATCAGTTTCAATTCAATTTCCCGATTTATCAGTAAGATAAGTCGGACAGCTAGAAACATCCATAAAAGTGACTATGTAAAGAATAATGAGAATGGACGTGGAAAACCTACCAAGTACTTGATAAGCTTAACAAACAGCTCATATAGACTGGGAAGAGCACTCATCTTGAGTTCACTAGTTAAGTCACCAGCCTCAATATGCTTGTCAACTTCTGAAAAGATATACTCTATAACCCTGAATAACAACACATATAGTGAATTTACAAGTGAGGAAAGCTATCAGAGCAAAGGAATGGCAGAATAAGTCACTATAATCTGGCAGAAACTTACTCCTTCTCACGATGACCAGAAACCAAAACTTTTATCACATTGCGAAATGAAGCATAGCACTCACAAACAGCAGATGACATATAAGGGTCAGCCTCTATCCTCTTTTTCAGCTCACGGTCCTTTCCATTGCTATCCTTAGCCATATCCACTGCTATTGGAATCTATTCATACAATTTGAATGAGTCAGAAATCAAGTGAATAAAAAGGAAGATCAGCTACTGATTGTTGGTTGAGAGCATGAAGAATCAAAAATAGTTAATCCAATAATATCTCAATATGAAAAAATCTAAATATATAGGAGTTTGTCAAATGCCATTGTGAAATAAGTCTCGTTTAGTGCCAAACTACAGAGCAAAATCTTTTACCAGTGCTCCAAATTTGAGACCGAAAACAAAACAAAAATGAAAAAGCCATAACCTTGCTAGCAAGCAAAAATGGCGGCCACTGCACGAGATCCAACTCACGATCAGCCCAGTAAGGAACAAGCAAAAGGTCCATCTCACTGAAAACGAATGCAAAGCATAACAGTAGTAAGTAAATGCATAACTTTGATTACACACCCAAAATGAGGGCGATGGAATTGAAAAATCATGTGTAACATTTCAAATTACCGATTGCTAATAAGATCTTCCTCCCTAAAACTTGTTATTATTTTATTCCACAACTGAGCAAACCTTGCAGCTTCCTTTTCCTTGTTGGATGGCACCTAATATACGATCACATGTATACAAAGTTCAAGTTAACTTCCTGGTCACTTCCTTTATAATTTTGTTCCATGCTAAAATAAATGCAGATATTCGATATTGCACACCAAAACGTGGAAGAAACCTAACCCTGTTGAACTTTCGGGAAAATGTTGCTTTTAGTCCTTTCTTTTTTGGTTGGTCGCCCTTTTCCTCCGGTATCAAACAGGCATTAAAAGCACTTGGCAAAGACTGGAACCTGGACCTCAGCATTCCTAAAGTTCGAATCTGAAAGCAAGACAAGAAATTAGAGTCCAATGACATCTAGTTCTATTAGCTTATCATCTTCTTTTGTTAGAATTTGCAGAAGCAGCTTATACTTACAGACTAAGCAATCTATATTATGTTCATTGTTTAAATTATAATCAAAGATAAATTAAGACAAAAGACCACAGAAATGAAGCAGTTAGCCACCAACCTCTCCAAGCCTACGAAATGCTCCATAAATACCACCGAATAGTGTGGAGAATATGGCATACCATATCTGAGCATCCATGAAATAAACCTACAATGAAGTAAATCCGACCAGTGTATTAGCTTAAACTGGAATAAACTACTAGTGATTACACCATGCCTCTGTTAAAGATTATACGAACGAAGGAGGAGAATCTTACAAGGATAACTGGAGCCCAAAGAGCGATAACAACACCAATGTTGCTGCTTGCTGCAAATCAAAATAGCCACGTCAGGACCATGAGCAGAAGGGCATAATATCAAATAGCTCAAAGTTCAAGTCAAGTTCATTACCGTGGGGAAAAAACTCATGCCACTGATAAGTGGTAATGTGGACATTCATAATCTTTTTTGTTGGATCCACTAAAGGCTTTATCTGCAGCAAACAACTTTTCATTGTCAATATAACTCGTAAAGCAGGCAACTTCTGTGAATATACAATCTTGATTCGTACTTAACAAAAGAAAGTCAAATACCAATTCATAAAACACTATAGTAGGACAAAAGTGTCTCCAGAGTAAGAGTGTACGACAATAGCAGCTATTGGCTAGCACGTAAAAAGCTGATGCATATTATAACTCAATCTTCTAATATGAAAGTGACATTGTCCTACCTAGAACCTAATACATCTAACGACAATTAATAAATAAAACTATGTGCTTCTAAATTATATGACTTTCTTTTGACAAACTAAAAGGTAAGAGCTGGCAACATAAGAGGAATTACCTCTACATAGAAACTGAATGCTAGTTTTGTCGCAATTAAAAGTACCCAGAACATAGTGTATCTGAAATTTAGAATAAAAATTAATCAGATATAAAGTAGACCCATCAACATGAAAGTTTAAATGCTTCGACTTGGTGACGTCTTACTTGAACAAAGAAAAAGTGCTCTCATGCATTCCCCTACCAACATAAAGCCGAGGCTGCAATTGACAATAAAAGTCGTGTCAGGGTTCTAAACAGACCAATAAGTGCTCTTAAAAATGTACAAATGAGTCAAAAAAACATGTACCTGTGACCACCACATCATGAGCATCACAATTTTGTAGTTTGATCTCTCCAGGAATCGACGGACGAAGGGAAAAAGAAAGAACAGAGCAGCGAGCATATTGGGCGACAAGTATATTACCACAGCCAGTATAAACAGTGAAGGAGAATTTGAGTTGTTGCCAAACCAATTTTTAATGGTTTGGGCAAATGAAGGAGGATTTTCCCATGTATAAGCATATGTAACAGGTAAAATGACCACCCAAGCAGCTGCGGATATGACCTTCAATATGTATCGTAGTTTAACATAGAATGACATGCTGTGCCTAGCTTTCCAATTAAGAACCACATCAAGAGCGGCTGCAACAGTTTTAAGGCAAGTTATTATGTAAAAATAGTGCCGCAACAAATATCAGAACACTGCTCTAGGTATCACCAAACATAAACAACTTTCTGGTGAGACCATTTACCATTTACAACTGCCGGTGTGCAACCAAACCATATCTGTATGGGTTAATACACATTTCACTGGAGGAAATATCTTTTTCCAGAGCATCAAAGGTAAATAACTTTTTTTAATAACGGCGTTGTGCTAGGTACTTTTTACCTCCACTAACACAGCTAGCAAATACGCTTAAGCAAATAGAAAGGATTCACCTATTGTCGCATCCAAATAACTTTTATCATAAATTCTGTTCAACAAATTGTTGTTAGTAGCTCATCGTACTTTGGCTTAACCAAAAAAATACTCAAGCTTTTGTCTAAAAAGTACAAAGAAAAATAATCCTTCATTTATATTCAATCACTTGCTGGAAACTTCCAATTTTATCATCCATAAAAATTGCACCAACCATGTAGAACAATATTAGTGCAGCAAGATGGGACAGAAGGTAGCAAAACCTTGAAAGAGCTTCAATTATAATATAGTTCGCTATTCTGCAGAAAAGAGAAATGAATTTTACAAACCTTGCCCAAGCTTCAAAACGGCAGCTGTAATAAACACACTCAATACTTTCTTGAAAACATCTGAAGTGAAAACCATGCTCAGCTCTCCTGAACCATTCCAAGCAATAATTATCATTGCCTACACACAATCAACAATACTTTGTCAAATTATAATTGTCAAGTACATAAAGCTAATGGACAACCTAGCCATGGTCGCAAAAAGAAGAAAGCACCTGTAAGCACAATATGAAGAAGCTCCACATTCTGTCAAAGCTCCTAAAGATATGCAAATATGATCGTATCTCAACGAAATTAACTTTCCCCACCCAGCGATCTCTAGAAGGCTTGTTTTCCTGGATTTCACAATTAAATTTATATAATTAGTTCACGAAGTTTATATCACCAGGGATAAAGTTCTATTGAACTTCTGAAAAACAGCGGATAAACTGATGCATTAATCAAGTAAGCTTATGGGATAGAGCACAATGACATTGGTACTGTAATACCATATAGTAAAGAAAACTACAATTTCATAGGGATGGAGGCATGAAATGCTAAATAAATTGAAAATGCTGGAAAAAAGTGAAATGCACATAACAAGGTTTTATTAAGATGACTTCTGCCGCTAAAACATTACCCCGTTTCTCTCAGCACGAAGTTCTTCCACAGGGAGGCAAAAGAAATCAGCATCAGCGCGCATGGGCCAACCTAACCTGAAGCAGTCCACTGACCTACAGTTGTATGCGTAAAGTCAGAAATGAACAAACTATTGATTAACTGAACCACAAAAAAAAAACAGAAAACGGAAAGGTTGACTACCAAAAGTATTCATTTAAATCATCATAGTTCCTCCACTGGGAATGCTTTGCTTTTCCTCTTCTGCTCCTAGCAGCTTCCTGAAAATGACAGAAAAGGGCATAAAAAGAATTTCCCTCAAGTTCTAAAGAAAGGTAAAAATACCAAAACTGGTTCTTTTTAATACAACAGATTGAAGAGGAATAGATAGCTCTGAAATGCATCTAATACCCGTGCAATCACTTTATAAATAGGAGTAACAACTTTTCTCAAGAAAGCCTCCTCTTCCCCTCCATAAGCTGGCTTAACATTTTCACCAGTCATGGGACTAACATTGCCAGCTAGCATGCCATAGAGTTCAAATGCCATCTATATGAGAAACATATGTGTGAGATCCAAATGCTTTAATGTAACAAGAAATATCTGAAGCATATTATATAAAAGGCAAATTGTAACAAAAATATAAACAATTGACCAAAGCAACTGAGAAGCTGGCAGATAAATGCAACATACGGTGTTGACAAAAATGAGATGTACCATAGTAATCTTATTTAACCCTCTTAACAAGTAGAGTAGCTAGTTTATGAAATTATACTCTCTTCTAGATTTACATAATCTTTTTTTTTAACCTTGCGTGTTACTCATATCACAAAGCAGCAACCTGCCACACCACCAAAAAGTAAGAAAACTACTCGGACTATTAGCAGAAGAACTTTACAGCTTTGCTCTCATCCAAAATCCAGTACCAAAGAACCCACTAATTACATCAATGTCGACTTCTGCATTTTTATTTGTGATGAATTCAAAAAATAAGATAAGAAAAAGAACCTATATGTTCTACAAAATTTGTTCAGATTTCTAGAAACATTAAAAACTATCCATTAAGTTCTTAAAACATAAGCACTTTTAAAAGCTTACATGATGATAAATGTAGCATAGGCATTCTGGCATGAATCTTAAATTTGCAGCTTCCCCCCATATGAGAAGATACAATCCCATGTATAATAATTTACGCTGCTGTACTTCCTGTTGTATGGTTGGCAACCTACAATTTTGACAATTAAGAAAAGATCAACACATACAAATGCAAGATGAGCTTAATTTTCAAAGTATTCGGCTCTTTGCTACAGACAAACACATCTACAAGAGATGCTAAAGGAAGCTACAGGCACATGTTATCCTGTTCTGAAGTACAAAGCATCAAAGATGCAGACTTCTATTCTATCTACTTTGATAGACAACAATCGAGAAAAGATCTTAGATGAAAGTATGAGATATATTAGCTGTTTTCCTAAAAATCAAAATATCATTTCAAGTGTTAATGCCTGAAGGGAATAGGACATAACCATTTCAAACATTTAAAGAGAAGCTCCTCACCATAAACTGCTTTTCCTGTCCAAATATTTGCACCATTTCTTGTAGTTTTTGAAAAGCTTCTTCATGACTTCATTCAAAGCACGCTCATCCAACTACGCAAAACAACACAATGAACAAGGAAAAAAACCATTATTGATAGGCAACTAGGGAAAACTGTAAGAGAGGGATTGAGCACATATTATCTGCAGTAACTTCTTGTAACTCTTGAAACCTCCCCCCATGCACCAGTCAAAGCAGATCAATCAATCAAAAAATTCAAAACACAGTATCTATTCATATTCGTGTTATGGAATCCGTCCTTTAACTCATCAAATTAACATCTGCATCAGTAGAAAATTTAACAATTCCATTCGCTGAGCATAAAGGATTGACTACACATTGGGATTATTGAATTAGGGTTCTCATCCACTTTTAATGGACACTAGCATTAACTGCAGCGACCTATTTTTGTTCTTTTGAGGGCCAAAATAACATCAGGAAAGTAAAAGGTCAAAAAAGCCAAATGAGGATACTGGTTTTGTTGAGAAAACAGTTCCTCCAAAAGTTCAAAACATGGAAAATAGTACACGAAGTTCAAAATTTGCTAAACATGGCGCTATGGGACTTAAGAAGCTGCAAGCAAGGAGACAAATACACAGCAGATATCTACTTTCAATATATTTATTTTTTCAATATGAGGAAGACAGGTTTTTTTTCCTTTTATCAAGCACATACACATTTCTTCAGCAAAACTAGAATCAGGTGTGGCAAAGAACATTTGTTGCAAAATAGGTATATAACAAGTGGAAATAACTCTTCGAGCTTTAGTAAAAACATGCACTCTTTGAGCTTTAGTGACTTTAGCAACTCAAAAATATATTATGTTTTTTAACAGTCTCAAAGTCCTCATTGAGAGTACTATGCTAAACATCTAGTAGTCTCTAACTGTTAGCAGGCAAGCAGATTTAAACAATGCAATCAAATTCAAGACTCCTATTAAAGATTGAAGAATGGCAATCTTTCTTGACCAAGTACGTCAATCCTCTCAACTAAAAGCATATTTATCAGTTGAGGGAAACTTTTGATCACTCATCAATAACAGAAAGCAGTATCATGTCCCAAACCTTGGGTTGCTGGTCAGGCTTTGGATACTGGCGTATGTGTACATTTGCAAGTAGCAAAATGAGATGCTCCCTCTGATTTGCAACACTATCTTTCTGAGAAGCAATTGACAAAAAAATGAGCTCACAATAAAGCATATTGGTTTTCATTCTAACTGAGAATATCTTTCTCCTAAACCTCAAAAGATGTATGAAATAGCATGAAAATAACACTGAGAATAAAAACGAATTGCTACCTGAAACCCAAACATTGCTTGAAGCCAATCAAGAATGTCTTCATCTTTCTTCTTCTTGTAATCCTTGGGCCATGGAAGACCTCTTGTATTTCTGAGAGCGTAAACAGCAGCCTGAATCTGTAAAAGGAGGAAAGGAGAAGTTTTTAAAGCAATAAATGTGAAAAAGGAAAGGCAAAGGTAAAGAAATGCTTATACATGGAAATCCTGTCTGCGAATACAAACCTCAGGAAATCTCATAATTGCCTGATTTACACTATCAGGATCCAAAGGAAGAATATTATAGGGGACTAAAATCTGTGTCTTCTCAGCAACTTTATCATGAGCTTCCAAAATCTGAGTAATGGACAATCAATAATCCACCACACACAAACAAAACAATGTTATAAACAACGAAAAGCAGTAGAGTTATGGCAAGTCAAAGCAAGAGCTTGTAAAGTCAGCAGAAAAAGAAGGTTTAGCAACAATTTCGTCGAAAAATACTCTCATTCTCACCTCACGGTCGACTTCTACTGCTTGCGTCTGGTTAACTGCTTTCAAAACCTCAAAGAGTACGTTTGCAGTTTGGTATGCCTTAGTAAGTTGTGCACTGGAAATTTTTGGAAAAGATGAGACAAACAACTTTCAGTATAACTAAAAGCGAGAAAGAGACCACTATGAGAAGGCACAACAAATCTCTAACAAGGGTGCAAAAGACCCACCGGTCCGCTTTCTCAGCAGCATTTTGCAAAGCTTGAATGTACTTTTTGTAGTAATGCTGGTAAAAGCTCTGCATTTCACGCGCATCACTTTTTTTAACCCTTCCAATCAAGGTTGGGTCATTTTCCTGAAAAGTAAATTTGTTACAGACTTACATGAATTACAAATGGGCACAATCACATCTCAAGTCTTATTAATGATCACTCACAAAGCAGAGAGCAAGAAATCGCACTGGGAAAAGAAAGAATGAAAAGTAATACAAATAGATAAACAAATATTGGACAAGGAAAGAATGGTGATAGCCCTAAAATAATGGCAGATGACCTTTTAAGTTGGACTTCCTAAGTAACATCTAAAGGGACGTTAGAAAAGAAGTGTCTACAAGAGTAAACTGCTAACTCATACGAACTATAACGACATGGAACAAACGCATACAAAGAAAACCAACTACCACAAGTAAACTTCATAGGAAAAAGCAGGTTGAACAGAAAACATTGTCTTGAGCCAACCAACTATAAAACATGTCATTGACATATTATTAGGGAAAGGAAAATCCATGCTTGGCCACTTACCCTTTCAAGCCGCTGCAGGAGGGACGTTTTAAACTGCCGAACACCACGTCCACTAGAAGTGGGATCCAACCGATGAGCTTTCTCAAAAGCATAAAACCGACCTACAACCAGAGTAATGAGTCTGAATGTTAGAATAGACAACTAAAAACCATGTCTAGGATCATGTCCATGCCCAGAAGTTGACAATAACAAGATGAATAAGGTCACATTATCTGAATTAACTTGAACTATTTTCCTCTTTAAAAAGTTCTTAATTTGTAAAGCTACCAAATATTCTACCTACTGAAATATAACCACCTTCAACTTTAATTACAAATTACATCTCATATTTCAACGTACTATTTAGACATTTTACCCAACTCCAACATCTCGTATTAATGCTGATTAACAGTGGATGCCTAATTTGAAGAAAAGAGTAAAAACAAAATGTCGATGCCATCCGAATCTAATTTGAAGCTTGGTTAGTGAGAACACTCATAAGGTAGTGTCGACGCTGCCTCCCCCAACCAAATCAACCAATTGAAGGCCAGAAATTCCATTTTTATGGTATGATGAGTGACCCCCCTGCTTCAAGTCCAAAACCTTATTTCATGTCCTAATCAACATAACCAATTAACTGCCTTGTTTTTTTAATTTGACTGAGACCACCATAGGTAGCTCATTTTGAGTTTCCTTTGGCATCCCTAGGCCATGCGACTGTAACTCCTGAGCATTATCTTGAAATCAGTACATTTATAATACTGAAATCACTTTGTCAAGAACTCTTGCTACACCATTCTGACCCATATTTTTGTTTAACATTATGCATATCCTAGGACATATATTGAGCGTCTTTTACAGTTTCAGCAAAAAGATACCAGTAAATCTTCAACCCATCAGAAGAAAAGAACTACTTCTAAAAGCTAAAGCCATCAAAATTTACAAACAATAAATCTATTGAATTTAGGCACTTCACAACACCAGCCAATTGCCACCTTTTATGAACCACCCCTACTACAGCACCATGGTAAGAAGACCTCATTAACATTAATATTACATTCAAACTTAGTAGACGCAATCAAACTGATTGCCCCTAGCATTGTCTGCCTGAAAGTAAAACTCAGAAATCTCATAGCAAACTCTGTCGGACAGCATTCTGGACGACATTTTTCCTCCCACTTGATGTTTCTCAAGATAACTTGCCATTGACACCCTTATCAACAAAAAAAAAAAAAAACTTGCCATTGACACACATTTGCCCATGATTGAACCTGTGAGTTCAATTTTTTTTTAATAATGTAATCTGTGAGTTCTAACTTTAAAGCATTGTAACTGATCCAAAGAATGACTCAGCGTTTGTTGAATCATTAAATGGGATAAGAAGAATTCTAACTTGAAAACATTTCTTGTTGTTGACCTTGTAATGAGAAATAAAGGGAGCATTACAGCTGCTACCTGATTCTTTCCCAGTTATCATGTTAGCAAAATGACTTAGACTTTTTACAATTAAAGGTTCAAAAATGAATGACTATACAGATGCTTAATTAGAATACAAGAAACATTTCTAGTCTCAGGAACTCACATAGATAGGCGACACGGGGGTTGCTGGGCTCAACTTCATTGGCAACACGAAGAATAGGAGCAATCTCCGCTAGAGACGATGGCACCACTTCACTATCAATCATTGACTCCCCAATGTTCCCCATCGTCTGCGTCCGTGTTATCCGCCGCTGCAGCGACGGCTCAGGGCCCCCTCTTGACGCCATTATAATTAACTTTCACACCCTTATCTTCAGTTAAAAGGTCTGAATATAAATTCAAAGTGCGATCACATTAGTATCAGGTAAATAAAATTAAAAGCCTAAAAAATAACACAAGACAACTGATACAATATCAAGTGATTTTCACAAGCATCAAGTGAAAATGAGAACACTTAAGAAAACACAAGAATGTACAGAGAAAAAAACACAACATACACGGACAACTTAAACATACAAAAGAAAAAGAATTACTGCAAAAGACACATCTTGAACATCTATTAACATCCGCACAAAACACAGTTTTAGAGGTACATTAATATCAAAACACCCAGCCCAAAAAAACACCCAGTTACAGAAAAAAATTAAAATTTTCAAGAAGATTGAAGAAAAAGAGAAACATTTCATAGTGAGAGCTAGATGGGCATATACTGTTCAGTAATTAGCAGGAAACACTAGGATTTATCAAAGTTTAAATAAGCTAAGGAGCTGCATTCATTGTTTGTTAGTTCAAGAAATAGTGATCAAGATTTTTAAAAAATAAAAAAGATAACATTTTTACCACCACATTAGCATAAAAACCAACCGGAAAAAAAAACACCCACATACAAAAAAAGGTGAAAAATTGCATAAAGATTTAATTTTTACCAGCACATTAAGATAAAACGAACAAAATGTACAGAAAACAAATACAGCCACATACCAAAAAGGTGGGAAAAAAAGAGCAAACAGCAGATAAACAACAGGATTTATCTAGCTAAAGAGCTGCATTTACCATTGTTTGTAGTGATCAAGATTTTAAAAAATAAAAAAGCTAAAAAATGTACCAGCAGAGCAGCAAAAAAACCAATAAAATGTACACAAAAAAAAAAAAACCACATAGCAAAAAGGAGAAAAATTTTGTATAAAGATTCAAAAGATAGAGCAGTACATATAAAGAGCAAGATGAGTATATAGTGTTAAGAAAATAAGCAGATAACAAAAGGATTTAGCAAAGTAAAACAAGCTAAGGAACTGCATTTTACCATTGATTGTTAGTTCAAGAATGAGGAAAATCAAAAGGTAGAAAGTTGAAGAGAATGAGCAAAACAAACCCTAGAGAGAGAGGGGGGGGGGG
>MU696189.1:0-15244 GCA_026770625.1 Nicotiana glauca | reverse complement strand
GCGTTCGCGGCACCGAGTTTCTTCTCCCTTTTGATTTCCAGATTTTACTCTATGTATTATAGATTTTGAAATTTTTAATAAAGATCTTTCTTAGATGCTCGTGACTTGTGACACCCCGGTCGGGTTGTGTGGGGTTGTAGTCTTGATTATTATTGTTGTTAAGCTGTATCACTTTACTCATTTATGTTTAAATAATCTTAAAAGGAAGTAAATTGGGTTAGAGCACTGGCCTTGTCTTCACGAGAGGCGCCATCATGACCAGTGTGGTTTTGGGTCGTGACAATAGCTGATAACTGATAACTGATAACTAAAATGATAACTGATAAGTGATAACTGATAACTGGTAGCTGAAATGATACCTGATAACTGAACTGAACAAAGGAAGTAAGGATATGAATACTCTCTCATCTGAATGATGAACAACCTGTTTATCTGAATATTAAATTGCGGCCTCAGGCCCAATATATATGTGCACAAACTGCAGTCTTAGGCCCAAGTATACGTATACATAACTTCGGCCTCGGGTCCAAAATGCATGAAGCATAAACTGCGGCCTCATGCCCAAATACAAGTGTTCAACATTCAGGGATGTAAGATCAGGAACTGAGAATCATACTGCAATACACGATAGTGAAATACTGAATCACAGTAAGTTACATGATACTAGAATACTGGATCACACTGAGTTACATAATACTGGAATAATGAATAGGACTAGACTGAGACATGTATTCTTGAACTGATTATGAACACTGAAAATTCAATTGTTTATGACATGCTGAGACTCAGGGACATCAAACCCAAGTCTATATTGAATACAAACTGAGCTCACAACATTCAGAATGAAAGTCACGAACGAGTTATAAAGCTAGAGAATAGAAGTTCTACAACTATTCAAGGAACTAGGCTTAACTATATTTCTGAGGCAATTGATGACGTAGTAAAAGAAACGTAATGTAGGGAGAATCATTAACATTCCCAGACATAGAGAGTTAGCCTCACGTACCTTAACTTCCTGCTCTTGAGCGTAGTACAACATCCGTCAACCCTTTAAACTTTAATCTATATCAATACAAGTCAAAGGGATTCCATATTAGCAATAATTCTCATGTTTTGGTCACTTAAACATTTTCTCAAACACCTAGTGGAATAAAGTTTCATAGTCCTTATTAATGGTGTCTCTACACCCAATAATCCATTTTGTTGTTCCTGGATAAATTTAAAGTCTCAAATGGTTACAATCAACATCATTCTTTATCACCTATAAGGTAAACAATACCCTTAACCAATAATCAATAATCAACAACCCAAACCTATAATCGTTCATGCTTTTCTATCAAACACATAAACTCATATCTCATGAACTAGGGCTTATAATCATTAAACCAATGCTAGAACCAATTAGAGGGTAAAGATATTACCTTCTTGACGTTCAATCCCTTTGAATTCGAGTTCTAGGGTTCCTTCTCTCAACAACTATGTCCCAATCGAATATCTAATGATTTAGAGGGTTTACTCATGTTAATAAGATGTTAGGAAATTGAAATTAACTTAGAATCACCATTAAAACTTACCTTGTTTGGTGGAAGGACCCTTAAGGGGTTAGGTTTTTTAGAGTTCTCTTTTCTAGAGCAAGTTTTTTATGTTTTGGGGATGTGGGGGACGAAATATGGCTTTAAAATGACCCCCCCCCCCCCCACGAGCGTTCCCTCTCTAGTGGAGGCTTGCCCGCGCTAAACGGCAGTAACACTGCCTCAAAATTAGCGCGGCGCGCTAATGGGCGCGCTACCGGCGCACATATCGTATACTATTCTATAAAACACGTATAACTTTTTGCATAGAGATCCGTTAGGTCTCCATATTATATCGTCGGAAATCTATTTCAAAGGCCTACAACTTTCATGTTTTAAGTTTTCCCAAATTCCTTATGAATTTTTACTAAACACTGATGGAATACAAATTTTCTGCAAACTTAGTCGATTTTGTCAAATCTTATGCACCTCACTTTCCATCTTGATTTTGAAACAACTATTTTCACCCATAATTATCCCGATGGGATTTCACATGTTCAAAATATATCCTTACTACTCCTTTAACTCGTTCATACCTAAGCCGAATTTGTGGGGTGTTACACTAATGATCCTACACACTAGTATGAAAAGCAGACAATATTCTTCTAAATGTCCAATACCTTCAAACACGTAAACCAAGCCCAATCCTCCTCCTCACTCGATAAAACGAGTACGCTACTCCTCCCAAATGCAATGCAAATTGAACATACAATCATTGGCAAAGTTACTCTACGTCCAAAAGGATCTGATACAGTCCAAATACAACATATAAGCCTTAAATCTCCAAAAAAACATGCCAAGAATTCCTTTTCCTAGCAGAAGGCGATATCGTCTCATATAGATCCTACGCCAAGAAAGACCCCCGACGATGAAAAATCAACCTCCTTCAAACAACCCAATAACAAACATTCCCACCATATTCATCCAACCTTCACTACCAGAGAACCACCAACCTCTGTCATGTGTGGAACTGGGTCTAATGGGCTATGCCATATCATTCAACATAATGTTGAATGGCAAGGAAACAATAACAGTGATTCAAAACTCCCACTATTTAGCTCAGTTAATCTTAGAAGGAATTCAGATGGCAATGAACAACTTTATGAATTATGTATGGGTGAACAACATTATTCACCCAATAACCCCGAATATATCACCCAATATAGCTCAAACGATGACGGGACAGTGGAGTCTTCCTCCACACTTTGTCCCAGTCCAAAATGCAAACCCACTGATGGATCTTCCATTATTCACTCCGAAGGTTTTCACATCCTGGGATATACATGCAAACCGCGGTCAAGCTCCAAATGCTCAGCATGCACCCCAGTTCCACCAACCAGGACCATCACACCCACAAACATACCACAAAGCATTCCTCACACAAAAATAATAGGGGAAGCATTGGAACCCAACTCAATCCTAGAACCAATACTCGAGGATTCAAATCTCGACGAGATAAAGGTGTTAATCTTCATGGAGATGCAAGACCAGAGGCATATTCTCAAGTGTCCAATGACTCTCTAAAAGTGTACAATGAATATAAGGCCTCTGGTAGATCCGTCCATAGGGCAACATGCAATGATCTTGGTTCATTTCCAGAGAAGGAATCTGATTCATGCACCAAGAGTACTGGAGAATAGAGACCTTCACAACTGGAACATCATGATGAATAGACCTAACAACTTCATCATTTGGAACATTAAAGGTGGAAACAACGACAACTTTAGGTTAAACTTCAGAGAGTTGGTCAATACTCACCATCCCTGCATGGTAACTCTCTTGGAAACAAGAATGGACAATCATATGTCGCTTCTTAACCCATTTGGGTTTTCTGATATGATTGAAATTCCTGCTCAAGGTCAACCGGGTGGTATGATTATCTTATTGAATCACACTCTAGTTAATGTATACAGTTTTATGCGTATAAATCATGAAATTAGTGCAACAATAGGTAATCCCAACCCATAAATCTTGGTTATTTACTCATGTCTATGCTATATTATGGGATAATCCCATCAACACGCATAATTCTTTTAAGGGAACTTGGTTAGTAGGGGGTGACTTTAATGATGTAGTAAGCTCTGATGAAAAATTTGGTGGAAATTTTATTAACAAAAACCAGGGAAAATTATCTTTGAAAATGCATCAATAAATGTGGCCTCTTAGTCCTTGGTTATAAGGGTTGCAAGTATACCTAGACCAACCGTAGGAAAAAAAATAGTCTAATAATTGAAAGACTAGACAAAATTTTCGGACCATAATCCACTCTTACTAGAAATAATTCCTAAATCTAATTTGATTCTTCAAAATCCTTTTAGACTTGAAACGTTCTGGTGCAGGCACCCTGATTTCAATAATTTTGTCACCCATTCATGGATAGGTAATAACTACCAACAAGCATCCAACTCCTTTCTAAATAATGTTAAGGATTGGAAAAACGAAAATTTTGGTGACATATTTAGGAAGAAAAAAAGAATTTTGGCTAGACTTAATGGAATTCAAAATTCCAATCACTTCCCTCACAATATCTTCCTCCAAAATCTCGAAAGAGAATTACAATCTGAATATAACAACTACCTAAAAATAGAAGATGACTATTTGAAATTGAGAGCTAGAATATATTGGATTCAAGTTGGAGATGCCAATACTAAGTTTTTCCATATCATGGCCACTAATAAAAGAAGGAGGAATAAAATTACTCACTTCGAGAATGAGGCAAGTGACTGGATTAATGATCCAACAGAAATCTTTAACCACACCTACGAATATTTTCTTAATGCTTTCACCAGGCCTCACCAACACACTAACTGGCTTGACATTACCACCAGCCCTACTAGCTTTAGCAAAGTGAACTTGAGACTCTCTTGACAGCCCATTGATGCCCTATGAGATAATCAAAGCCATATTCTCCTTCAAACCTTTCAAAGCCCCTGAGCCAGATTGAATTCACCCATTTTTTAACCAGAAATATTGGAAATAGTGGGTCCTTCAGTTATGCAACTTTGTCTTCAGGTTTTTCATACAAACACTCTTCTAATGGGCACTAACAATACGTACATCTACCTAATTCCAAAATTTGATAGTGCTAATAACTTAATTTTTTTAGGCTTATTGGTCTATGCAATATGGTCTACAAAATTGTTACCAAAATAATTGCTAATAGATTGAAGCGCTTCCTAAATGATATAATCAGTACCTTTCAATCAAACTTCATCAAAGGAAGAAGAACCAGTGACAATGCTATAACTGTCCAAGAAATCATGAACCAGTTCAAAAAGAGCAAAGGTAAAAAGTATAGCATGATGCTTAAGCTTGATTTAGAAAAATTCTTTGATCGTCTTGAATGGTCAATCATCTACCATATGCTTAAATTCTTCAACTTCCCTCCCTCTATATCCAAACTAACCGTTCATTAGTATAACTACTAATAACATTGCAATTCTAGTTAATGGATCAGTGACCTCTTTTTTTAGCCTAAGTAGGGCCATTAGACAAGGGTGCCCCCTATCCCCTTATATATTCATCCTATGCATGAAAATATTTTCGCGTTTAATTTCTCATCAAGTAGATATCCACAACTGAGACCCCATCCATTTCAACCCTAATGATCCGGGTATCTCTTATTTATTTTTTGCGGATGACCTTAACCCTTATGAGCAAGGTAAACAAGAAATGTTGTAGCACTATTAAGAGGATCATCTCCATCTTTTACTCCTTGTCAGGGCAAAACATCAACATTCACAAATCTAAAATAGTCTTCTTTAATAACTGATCCACCACAATCACTAAAGAAGTTGCTAATGATTTCAATATAACTGTTAGCAACACCTTTGGAAAATACCTAGGATTCCAATACTTCAAAATAATCCAAAGTTTAGGGATTACTAATTTATCATTGATAATGCAAAAGAAATTATCTTTGTGGAAAACTAAATTTCTAAATATAGCAGGTCGTACCACTCTAGCAAGTTCAACTCTCAATGTTATACCAAGCCATGCAATGCAATACACCATTCTCCCCACCGAGCTTCTAAACCAAAATCGATCGTATTCAACGTAACTTCATATGGGGTTCTACGAATGAGTCCAAAAAAATCCACTATGTCAACTGGAATATCGTTACTAAAAGCAAAGAAGAGTGAGGGCTTGGTATAAAAGATGCTAACACAAAGAACCTAATTGACCTAAGTAACATGGCTTGGAGAATTATATCCGACCCCACTACCTTATGGTGCAAAGTTATCATTCAGAAATACGTAAGGAACAAAACACCAACCTATACCTCTTTCATCTGGGAAAATATACTAAAAGGGTGGTCAATTGCTCTAAAGGCATCACTTGACAACCTTGCAAAAATTCTAATCAATACCTCTGGCTATCCAATTGGATACCCAATCTCCAACCTCTAAGGGAATGCATCGAGGGTCCTATCAATAAACATAAATTATTCACTAAAATAAGGAATATCTTCTCTAATGGTAAATGGGACTCCTCAAAATTATCTTTTCAACCGCCTGCCAACATTATGGAAAAAATTCATCAAATCCCTACCCTTTTTAATGATTATAAAGACACTCGTATATGGAAAATGAACTCTAATGTTTATTTCACCAGCAAATCCTGTCTCAAAAGTATTAGACCAAAAAAAGAGCCACAACATGACTTCGTATGGATATGGAAGCTAAACTGCCATAACAAAATCAAATACCTTATTTGGCAACTCCACAATAGTTTACCATGCAGGAAATATCTTTATCATATTGTGATAAATATAAATATTGAATGTCCGATGTGCCACAATGAAAAGAAATCTACAGAGCACATATTCATCAAATGTCCCCTAGTGAATCACTTATGGAATGAGCTTGGCATCACTACACCTTCTCCTACATCTAATTAACACTGGCTAATCCACATTAACAATAAGTTCCCTACAATCAAATCACCTCACCTGGAATGGGCAGACCTCTTTCCCTTCCTAATATGGGGAATTTGGATCAATCGCAACTATAATAACATTAACAACAACAACATAAAACCCTCTCTAAAATGCATTTATAACCATATTATTGAATACCACTTCTTCAATAGCAAAACCCCACAACTCAAGCTACCAAAATAATAAAAGTCAAATGGAATGCTCATTAGAAAGGTTTGATTAAGCTTAACATAGATAGGGCATGCAATAAAACAGTCGGTGGAATAGGGGAGTATTTAGAAACAGTACGGGAAAGTGGATTCTAGGTTTTCAAAAATACTGTAGTGCTTTATTTCCTCGGCACGTGGAATTACAAGCATTCCTGGAAGGACTTCAATTGGCCTCAAAATACCATCTTTACCCATTAGAAGTGGAAACAGACTCAACCGAGGTAATCAACGCAATAAACAATGGACACTCAGTTCTTACTAATCTAATTCTTTCATGCAAGTCATTAATGCTCCAGGAGAAGGGCCTTCTCCTACGACATAATTTTAGGGAAGGAAATATTGTAGCTGATGCACTAGCCAAGAAAGCAAAAAAAAAATAAGTAATTTCAACCAAGAGGGACTAAGATTCTAGTTGAACCGTTGTTTTGTGTACAAGAACTTTTGATAAAGGATATGAGCGGGGATAACTTATGTTCGAAAAAACAGTGAGACCCCATTTTTTCCCTCTCTTCTCTTACGTAATATACGTAACGTGGCGTGGTTATATTAGTTATATGATTGGGTATAACATCACACTGTTCATATGTTATGTTTTGGAGTTAAGCAAGTTGTGAGATAAAGGTCGGCAAAAGTTATCGTAAATTTATCTAATAAAATTTTCTAAATTTTGGGTCAAATATATCAGATCATTTCTACCAATATATAAAGAGTTATGAGACCCACAACCTATCAAATCGAAGGTCTACGAGTCTAGTTTTCAATCAAAAAACCTCACATCAAACGGACATTGGAGTAAAAAGTTATGACTGTTTTATCCCGGACTATCCAGGCTGAAACTGGGTCGCGAACCAGGTCGGGTCAAACAAGTGGTATAAGTCGGTAAACTCGACTTTGAAGATCTCAAAACATTTCATTTCAGTCCCAAAACAGTGAGCAAGCTGAAGAGAGGGTTCCATGGTATTCTTGAGTGATTAAGGTGCGTTTTTAATTATTTTTACCGTTGGAGTTTGCCCTCGTGCCTAGAAACTCATTCTCTATGCTTTGCAATCGTTTTCCCCTTCTATTAGCTATGTTTGGAGATATTTTTGGAAGTTAAGAATTTGTTATTCTTGCTGGTTCTTCAGGCTTTATACTTTTTTTGTCAAGGTAATCATCTTGGGACTCTTTTATGATTGTTTTTATAAAGTTCTACGGACGTTTCGTCAAGTTAGGGTCATATAGTGAATCTGTCGATTTAAACTCAATTATGAACTGTTTATAGGTGCGTATAAGCTGCATATATATAGTTTTTTTGAAGCTTAGGACGTAAGAAACAACTTTCGTGAAGGAACTATAGGCATTCGAACGTTCGTTGGAAAGGTATGTTAAGGCTAAGCTCCGTTATTCATTTTTGCATGAATTCTTGGAAATTCCCAAGACGCCAAATGTGATATTTTACTATTCTACGGCTAGAAAGACCTTCTGTGAAAGGCATTGGGATTGTAGCTGAAGTATTTTCATAATTTTATTAGGTTGATATTCCACTCGTTCGGTTAAATAGGGTATTCGACATCTATATATGTCATTTTGTTGGCTTTCTTTGCTATATATATGAATTCTTATTCGTCTTTGAGTTGTGTGGTTAAACAAAATAAAAGCATTTAGTATTTGCAATCAGTCATTCTTCCTTGTTAAAGTGTATTTTAAAATCTCTAAAGTGACATGTCGATTTCCAAAAATTTCAAATATAAATTCTATGTTTAAACTATTAAAACACTTGATTTTTGAAATACTTTCTTTTACTAATTATCAAGAAATTAGGTATAAGGACTAAGTGAATCACCTTAAGCTTTTTATAAACATCTTCAGAGTTAAATTATCTTTCTAATAGTCGAGTTATGTTTTCGAGCTTATAAAAAAAAGTATATGAGGTTCCACGAGACAATTGTATGCAATACGAATGTGATTATGAGATTTTTAGAATAAGAGTACCAATGAGCCAATATTGGCTAAGTTCTTGTTATGGCCTATTATGTGCATTCAAAATTCATTCATACATGATATATTATGCATGGATTTCGAGCTATAATCGGAGGTAAGGGGCCTATTTGCCCAAAAGACTATATGTATTGTAATAGATGGCCACAGGTTGACAATATGATACCGGTTAGCTACCGGAAGAGACCGCCATTGCTAGCATTTGGTTGGGTATATCATGCATTTTCATCAATATATATATATTCACAACATACGATTACACGAGCATACCATGCATATTTGATTACTATGAGGTCGGATGTCGGCCATGGAGGCTATCAGAGTTTCAGTGTCAGGTGGTATCTCTATCAACTTTGTTTTCATCAGCTATGTATGATTCTACTTTCTGTCTTACATACCAGTACATATTTATTTTTACTGATGTCCCGTTGCCTGGGGACACTGCATTTTTGTTTCGTGCGTGTAGGTCCAGGTAGGGACTCTGATCGACCCCTCTGCTAGGATTTAGGGGTTCAGATGTGAGTTGGTAAGCTCCACCTCTTCCTGGAGCTTTCATAGGATGGTTACCTTTATTGTACAATTTGGGTATAGTCGGGGCCTTATCCCAATAATGCTTGTGACGCTGTTAGAGGCTATTGTGGACACAGTATTCTGGGTTTCTTTTTGCAGTTTTCAGTCTCCAGCCCATAGTCTTGGCATGTATATATATATGTGTGTAGACATATATGTCTCAAATTGTGGTCTCGTCGGTCAGCTAGTACTTTATTATTTTGGCTTGTCTACCTTGGTTTATATGGCTTATTTTTATTCTGGTCATGACCTTAATCGTCCAAGCTTAGTATTTCAGATGTTGTGTTGCCCGATCTATTTGGGCCCCAATTTTGTTAGCTAGTATGTTTAGTGGCTAACTCGATCGAATACAATATTGAGTGGCAGTCGTGTCTCCCCTAGTTTGGGGCGTGACAAAAAGTATCTTGCTCGTTATGTAATATGTTTAAATGATTAAGGAACCTAAACATTACAAATGACAATAGTTGTTTGCAAGAGAGGATATGTACCCCAAATGTCACTATGGTATGTAATATGCAAGACCTTATCTAGTATTATATACAAATATCAAGTTTACTACTCAAAAAAAGAATTAGACGTAAAACAAACCATTAAAAGAGAAGATAAACTAAGAAAAAGCATAGTACGAACCACTTATTATAATCTCTGGGCAAAAAGAATAAAAGAAAAATCACCTTATTAATTTATTAAGTTAAATATTTTATTAGGCAAAATACATAAGTTACCCCTTAACTATGGATCAAATCCCCATTATACACTTTCTGACTACGAAAATTATTTTAAATATTTAATCTTTTCAGAGTGTGTCTAATACACACCTGTTTAGCTACGTGGCACGCGAGTGTTTTACACTCAGAAGAGGCGAGTGAATAGTACATTTTTCTGTTTCTAAAGCCTTTTTTGTAGCCCACGTACATAGCCTTTTCATATTTTTAATCATCTTCTGTGCCTTGTTGTCGGCGAAGGGACATAGTATCCTACTAAGTCCACTGACCGGTGGATCTCCTGGTTTCCATGGCTTGCTTGCTTGCTTTATCAAACAGTTTTCAACTTAGGACTCTTCATCTTTTTTTTTGAAAAACTGGAATACTTTTATTGATAAAGACTACGTAACGTCCAGTACAAGATCCGGAGGATCATTACAAAAGGATGAAAGGCCATATAAGGCATTTAAGTTACCAAGCTTGGCGAGTTTCCTACAGTTACTTTCACAAACAGATTTATTTTTTGGAGAAAAATCCTCCTTGTCCTCCAGTATCCTTGACTTAACAAAGGTAGGGGTTACAACATAATAAACTAAACCATAGTTCACTCGATGTTTTGCTCCTTCCCGGGCTAGCAGGCGAGCGACTTCATTTCCTTCTCTAAAGCTATGCCGGATCACCACTTCCTTGTCCTTATGGGAGATCAAGTACTGCATGATTGTAGTAAAAAGTCGTAAGAGGTGTTGCCTTCCTGTAAAAGATCAATTATTTGTGTTGAATTCGTTTCTATTTCACAAGGACATATGTTGTGTTGAGAGATAAATTCTAGGCCTTTATTCAGGGCCAAAATTCCAGCATATGTACAATTTAGAGCTTGTACCCTTTGTTGGACTCCCATGATCCATTCTCATGCATTATTTCTTATGACTCCTTCTATTCCAGCAGGTTTTTGGTGGAAAGCTCCATCTATATTTAATTTAAACCAACCAGAACGGGGTTTGTGCCATTGAGTGTTGCAAATAATATTTTTTTAGGAAGAACTTTTTCTGGAAGTTAGTAAAGCAAATTCAATCGCTTCATGATAACGGAAGAGATTAAAACATGATTAGAATTATTGTTTTCAAGGTTATTATTTCTATTTAGCCAGAGATTTTAAATTGCAAAGACAAATAGTTGGGGCCAAGTAAGCAATGTAGAGGGAATGGACGGGTTGAGATTTTTTAATTTTCTACCCATAGGTTATCCTCAGAGATAAGCCAGTTAATACTTATGTTAAGGGATTGCCGAATATAGATTTTTTGCAATAATACAGTGAATAAAAATGCGGGAGATGTCTTCTTCATTTTGGCGACATGCAATACATATTTTGTCTATATTCATTGCTATATGATGAAGGTAGGATCTAGAAGGTAGTCTATTATGGTAATATTTCCATAGGAGAAATTTTAATTTGTTGGGACAGTGAGTTTCCCAGATCCAACTAAAATTTTTTGAAGGAGTCTCGTTGGGCTCAATGAGGTTGTAAGAAGAAGCTGTAGAGTTCTTATTCCACATACAATATTTAATGAGCTTCTTCTTCCTAATTCTCTACATCCGTATATTTTTTTAGCTTTTAGGTTCATCTATGGCAGAAACACCATTTAATGTTTTAGTTTGTAGAGGTTAGTTTTAGTATTCTTAGTTATGGGTTTCTCATTTTGCAGCCAACAGTTACACCTAAATTCACTATTGTCACAAAAAATAGTCAACATTAGTTACTATTGTCAAGAAAATTATTAATCGGATGGTTTGCGAATTGGGCAGCCATAACAACTTTTCTGGTTTGGAGTTTTGGGTCTTTGTATGTGTGTGTTAGATCTGAATTTTTAAAGTCTTTGAGAAATCAACTTATTTTGAGAAGTGCTTTTTTTAAAAGTGCTTTTGAAAAAAGTACTTTTGGAGAGAAGTAGTTTGTGTTTGGCTAATTACTCTGAAAAGTACTGTTGAACAATAATTTGTGTTTGGTCAAACTTTTGAGAAAGTGCTTTTAAGTATCAAATTACGAATAAGAGCATGAATAGATTTACTTTATAGTTAATATTATAAGTAAATAATTTTTTTTTTTTTTTTTGGTAATAAAAGATTTATTCATCAAAACTAAGAGTTATTACAACAAGAACTCAGTCTAGGGCACATAGTGCCTAGACTGTCTCTTTTTAATACATGTAAAGTAAAAACAGGCGGAACAACAAAGGTTTGCAAATTACAAAAAGTGTCTAGGCTGCAACTATTTTTAGTTAACAGGTCCGCTACTCCATTAGCCTCTCTAAAGATGTGATCCAGCTGAGGATCATTCGCCCTCCGTAATAGGTACCTGCAATCATAAATTAAGTTTTGGTAGAGACAGTTGTTTGATTTTAGGAGGTTTAACAATTCCAAACAGTCTGTCTATATTACTAGTGGAAGGAGCTTCTTAGTTAGATCAAGTTTGACTCCGTAAAAGAGAGCTAGGATTTCCATGTAGATGTTGGTGGCATATTTAAATCCCATATTGACACCCAATATCCAATTCCACCCTTCATCTCTAAACACTCCACTTATTCCCCCCACTCCTGGGTTGCCCACGCAGGCGCAAATTTTGGAGTGTGTCTTTTCCCTTGGTATTATGGGATAAGGGATGTTTTGTATTAATTTGATACCAGATATGCCTAGAGTAATTACATCGGAAGAAAATATGCTCTATGTTCTCTGTTTCTCTGTTGCAAATATTACAAGTATCTTCTTGGCAAATCCCTCTCTTTTTAGCATCTCTTTAGTGGGTAGCCTATCCCAAAAAATAGTCCACAGGAAGAATTTCAATTTATTTAAAGAGTTTATTTTTCAAATCCAGGCTAAGTTTTTATGGTTGCCCGTGCAATCCGAGACAACTTCATATGCAGCTTTGATTGAGAAGAAGTTGTGGTTTGTGGAATTCCAAGTGTAAGAGTCCCCAAAGGGACCGGTTTGTTTTATGTATGTGCAATTAATTTTGGAGACTATGTCCGGGGGTAGTTCAAAGGATAGGTTCCTGAGGGCAAACTTTTCATTTATAATGAGGCAGGATATTTTTTGTCAAGCTCCCCCAGCTTGAATGGGACCTTGGATGGATTCCCTAAGAGTTCCTGATTGATTAATCCATTTGTCCTGCCAGAGATTTATAGCTTTTCCATCTCCAATTAACCATTTAGTGTTAGTATTACAAATTTCATTGCCCTTTTTTTATAACTTTCCACATGTGGGAACCTATATTCAAGCTCTTCCTGTGGTTGTATTTATTGTAGATAGTTTTAGCCCATAAGCTTTCTTTCTCTTCCATGTACCTCCACGCTAGTGCTGCATTGAAAGAGGAACTTTTCATATGGGTGTTAGAAATTCCTAGGCCCCCTTGTTTTTTTGGCATTGTAACTATACTCCATTTTACAAGGTGGAATTTCTTCTTTTCCTCCGTGCTACCCCAGAGGAAATTCCGCTAAATTGAGTCAATCTTGTTGAGTATTGTTTTGGGGAGGTCATAAATTTGCATGACATGGTTTGGAATTGCAGCTAGGGTGGCTTTTATAAGGGTTGTCCTACCTGCCATACTTAGGAATTTTATTTTCCAGCCTGTTAATCTGTTGTTTAGTTTATCCAGGATAAACTGGAAGTCCTTTTTTGTGGGATTAGTGCTTAGCATAGGTAAGCCTAGGTATTTTCCGAAGTTTTCAGTATAATTCATGGAAAAACATCTACTTATGAGGTCTTTTTGGTTAATAGGAGTATTCTTTGAGAACATAATTTTTGACTTATCAAAATTAATAGATTGACCCGAAGCGTTGCAAAACTTGTTGATAGTGTCTATGATAGAGCTATAACTTTTTTGGTTGGCTTCAGCAAGGAGAATGAGGTCATCAGCGAAGAAGAGATGTGAGAGTTCCGGGCTTTTGGGGCTAATTTTTATTGGGGTCCATCTGCAGCAGTCTATTTCATGGTCAATTAACCTAGAAAATATTTCCATGCAAATGATAAAGATGTATGGGGATAGGAGGTCCCCCTGTCTAATACCCCTAGATGGTTCAAAAAACTCCGTTCTAGATCCATTAATAAGGATAGCGGTTGAGATGGTGGAGATGCAGGACATAATGAGTTTAATAAGGTCCGGAGGGAAGTTCAGGGAGATTAGGGAAAATCTAACAAAGGACCATTCTATTTTATCGAATGCCTTTTCTAAATCTATTTTGATCATAATTTTTGACTTATTCCCTTTAGTATTCTTGAAGTGATGAAGTACCTCATTAATGATTAGTGCATTATCCTCAGCCCTTCTCCCTTTTATGAAGCTAGTTAGGGTAGGATGAATCAGAGTGGGGAGGAGAGATTTAATGCGGTTTGCAATAATCTTGGTGACGACTTCATAGGTCGTATTACAAAGGCTTATGGGTATGTATTGTCTAATTGTTTCAACATTTTTACTTTTAGGGATTAGACATACTAGTGAATTATTCATACTTTTAAGCATCTTTTTCCCTGAGAAGGAGTCCTGGCAAAATTTTATGAGAAGTTTGCTAGCCTCTTTCTAATATTTCTGATACATATCGGGTGGAGTTCATCCGGTCCTGGAGATTTGTAAGGTTGAAAAGAATCTAGAGATCTCCTAATTTCTATTGTAGAGGGAATGCTACTAAGAAAAGTGTGATCTTGATCCTTAATAGTGGAGTAGTAGGAGAGATGGGTATTATTAAGAAGGGATTGCTTAAGATCTGTGGTGTAGAGATTTTTGTAGTAGTCAGTAACATGGACCTTGATGGCTTTTTGTTCTTGGATCCAATTACCTGCTTCGTCTCTTAAATAAATAATTCTATTTTTCCTCCTCTTTTGCATGGTAGTAATGTGAAAATTTTTTGTGTTCGCATCACCGTCCTGGATCCATTGAATCCTGGATTTGAGCTTCCAAAATTACACCACTTGTCTGAGTACAATATTATACTCATGAAGGAGATCATTTTTCATATTTATTAGGAATTGGCTATGGGGGTAGTTTTGGGAATTCTGGATTCCATTTAATCTAGCCAGTAATTTGCTTTTCCTTTTGAAAATATTACCAAAGGTGTTTTTATTCCAATCTAAAGCTTTTAGACAAAAGTTTTCTATGGATTTAGTGATATTAGGTTGGTCCAACCAAGAATTTTCAACTAAAGCTATGAACGTGGGATGTGACAACCACATAGTCTCTATTCTAAATATATTATTACTGGTAGAGAAGCTTTTAAAAAATTCAAT
>MU696188.1:104890-116840 GCA_026770625.1 Nicotiana glauca | reverse complement strand
TGAACTTGTTCTGTGTGTGTTGTCTTGTTCTAAGTTGTTGTTGCTCCTATTTCCTTTCCCTTTCAAAACTGTTTTCCCTAAGCAACTCTTCCGTTATTCTGCAAACTTATTTTAAACATGTTGTTTGAAAACTGTTTTCCAACTCAACCTTTTCAAAACTATGTCAACCACTCTCATATACACTTAGAAGTCTAGTTTCTGCCCCTTGAATATGTGACTGCTTTGGGATCCCTATGAGATCCCTCAAAACTCTGACACATTAGAGCTGGCCCTTCCACACTGCACATACTCAATTAGGTTATGAAATTCTGGGTGTGAGCACTTCCCGGGATCCCTTAATTTCCTTAGGGAACTCTGACACACCTGGATTTGTATGAAAGGCTGTGAACTAATGGTATTTGAGGCATTCTGGAGATTTTGGGCCTATCAGTAGGCTCCCTATAGCATAATTTCTTATTTTTCTTATTTCAATTATGTAATTTATGCAAATGATCTGTAATAACTATTGTAAAACAACTCTGGGATGGATAGTGGAAAGGGAAAGGGTGACTATGCATGCTTTAGCTATTAAAAGGGTGGAAAACATGTTATTAGGTTTATATTCCTACTTGCGCAATAGAAACCATGCTTAGGACTCATTGCATGCATTAGAGATCATGTTCCCTAGGATTACACTTACTGTTTTCAGCATGTCCATTTCACTATCATATCACTTAGAAAATCCTGCGTTAAATGTGTTAATAACCAGTATTTTCTGCAATCATGTTCCTACTGCCATGTACACTTAGAGATCCTGTTTTAGGCTAAACAACACTAACAAACATATCATCTCTGCATATTCTGGAAATCATGTTTAAACGTTGTAATATTTATGCATATAGAAATCCTGCTTAGGATTCTGCATATACATCATTCTTCATATCTGCGCATTAGATACCATGTCTTTAGGATTTCATTTATATTCGCTTAAGCACGGTTAGGCTAACTATGAATGTATAAAAAGGAATAAAACAATTTTACTCAGTTTTTACAATCTACAGGCAATAATTCTATGTGCTGAACACCTAGAATAGCATGTTTAAACAACCTATTTTCAAACAGTTTTCTTACTTCTTAAAATTGTATACTATCTCACACCTAAGCAAGCCTTAGTTAACCAAACTGTTAAAATTGGAAATCTGCCTTCTTTATGTATGCTGCCTATTTCTCAACAGGTTTTAAAATCAGTAGCCAAACTGATTAGGCCTTTCTAAGTAATACAACAAATCTGCTATCTGCTTATATTTTAAAATCACCTAGATGTCATGCCTTAGGATTCTGAATTAAATACTTCCCTTAACTGTGTTTGAGGCGTGTTGTCTATTTGTATTTCCTGTCGAGGTATACTTGGGCCTTTCATCTGCTTCTCTGTGGCTCCCCCTGATTGCGGTCCTATATGTTCTTATTTGTCGCCCTAGTATTTTTCCTTTAAACCTGAAGGTCTGCCTAGAACATCCCTTATAGATAGAAGTCTTATGATCCTCTAGGACTATTAGGAAGGGACGGGTAGCAGCACGTAATACGAATCATTGACCAAAAACTCACTTTGCATGACCAATAAGGGGATAGGAAGGGTAGATGTGGGATATGATGACTACGCGTTAATGTCACGTGTAGCCCCTCATTGAGGAGTGTTTATCGGACATTGCGTGGGGTGATCCTATAGGATAACCAACCTAGGACCTTTTCTACCAAATCCTTTCTTTATATAAACCTTTGTTTTACCACTTGTTCAAACCTTTATCTTACTACTGGAGTTATTCGAATGTGTTTTACTTGCAACCTATTTGGATTCAACTGTTTACTTGTAATGGAATAATTTGTGAATATAAGTTCAGCCGTGACCCACAGTTGTGGACCAAGAGGGGTGCCTAACACCTTCCCCTAGAGGTTACTTCGAGCCCTTACCCTAATCTCTGGTAATGCAAACCAACCCAAGAGTTAATCTCTCTAGGTGCCCTAATGCATCTTAATCCGTTAGGTGAAGACTCTTCAAAATACCCAATTCGCAAAAGGAAATGAGTCATTACACCACGTACATGTCGAAACCCGGACCTCTCCTCATTAAAAAGGAAGGAAAAAGGGGGATGCGACAGCATGGCGACTCTGCTTGGCATATTTTTAGGCTCTTACCATAACGCTTATCTTTTACAAAGTAGTTCAATCATGCTTTATCCTGTACCCTTCTCCCTTATTTGAATTTAATTGTTTATTTTTTTCAAGCATTTATGATTTCTTTATTGCCGTGAAACTGAATTTTCTCCTCATTTCCTTTTTTTGTAACTGTTTTTCAATTATTTAAATACTATATTTATTTTTCCGACGTGAAAATACTTGACTACATGTTATTAATTGCTGCATAAATCATGATCCGCGTCATATTCCACTCATGCATATCAAATCCTATAGCAACGCTTTAATGAGTGGTTGTGTTCTTCCTATTTACTACCCTTAAATTTGAAAAGGCTTATTTGCGGTAAAACCAGTCAATCAGCGGTGCAGTCGACGATTCTATGCCTTCCCTCTCAAGCTGTCCGCTTGAGGGTACCAGTCTAAAACCCCATAGAAACCTTACTCTATTTAATTTGTCCATGCATCATGGTCAAACCTGGTCGGATCAGTTATGTTGTCCACATAATGATTATTTAAGCTTTTTCCAAAGTCTATCGGGTTTTCCATAATCCCAATGGGCGCAACCACGTTTTGTGCATTAATTTGGAGAACTAAATGCCGATATGTTGATCATAAATGTATAAATAGTCGAGTCCAGTGGGGGTAAGTTCTAACCCTTTTGTTTTGCAGAAAATGAGGCACGGGGTCCCCAGATTCGATATGGTTAGAAACATCCCTCCATTTCTACTAGATTGGTGGGAAGACCTTTCCTCAAGTGACAAGAAGCATGTGAAAAAGTACCTAGGTAACTTGCCTTCCTTGCTAGATATTGAACCAAATAGCAAATTGATCGAGGCTGCCACTTTATTCTGGGATAGTGAAAGAGTTGTGTTCCGTTTCGGTGACATAGAGATAACACCACTTCTAGAGGAAATGGGAGGACTTGTAGGGTTGACTTGGGACATACCTCGACTTTTGGTGCCGGAAAACCTTATGGGCAGGGGATTTTTGAAGATGATGTGGCTGAAAAAGAATGTCGACCTAGTGTGCTTGAAGGACTCCTACATATCTTTCGAATATCTGTACGAGAGGTATGGCCATAGCAAGTCTTTCTGCACTTACCATGATGAGATCGCCCTCACTTCACTGGGTCACATCCACTGCAGAGTGTTCGTGTTCATTGTGTGCTTTCTAGGCCTGATAGTGTTCCCAATGAAAAAGGGAAGAATCCACACTAGGTTGGCCATGGTCGCCGGAACTTTGATGGAAGGGATTAATGGACAGACATATACCATAGTCCCCATGATCATAGCTAAAATCTACAGGGCTCTGGAGCACTGTCAAAGAGGGGTCAAGAATTTCGAGGGTTGTAATGTTTGCTGCAATTATGGTTGTTGGAGCATCTCCAAAAGGGTCGCTATCATCAAGAATTTCTATGAAGGGATTGGAACGACCACATTTCCTTCCATCACCCTAAGCATATGACCTACATTCCAAATAGATTTTCTCAATCGGAAAGTGCTGCGAATGGGTAGAGTTCTTCGATAATCAGACCGAGGGACAGGTACAGTGGATGGTTGAATGGTTCCAAACAGATGAGATTATTATCATGTCCAGGGATGCTCCGCACTTAGTATTGATCGGGTTGAGAGGGATATATCCATATGTCCCTATGCAAGTTATAAGGCAAGCAGGTAGAAAACAGGTTGTACCAAGGGTCGTCAAGATGATCCATTTCACGTCGGATTTCCAAGATGATGATGTACCTTACAAGTCCCAAGCTCAGCACATGTGGTACTGCAAAATCATTATGGAGAAAAGCACTGTTGAGCCAAACAAATATCACATGGGGTGCGAGCCTCTCTACCCAGCATGGTTGGAGGACAATTTGAAAGGAACGGTGACACCGGGGACTGGTTGAGGGAATAGAATCGGAGACGAGAAAGCTGAAGACCAAGTCAAATACAACATGCTACGCAATAGGGTCCACCACTCTTATAATGAGCATCGGGAAATATATGAGAGGAACGTGAGGTTGATTGAGGAATCAAAAGAGATGGCAGTCACTTCCAAGAGGAAACTGGAATATCTGGAGCGAGGAATAGTGGAGCGGGAGGGCAAAGTCATAAAGAGGATTGAAAACTGCCAGAATTCTAAGGGACCTGAGGAAGGACATCTGGCACGAGCCTACTTGCTGCTGGGATTGCGTGAGCTGGGAGATATTTTTGATGGAGTTCGAAAGATCGAATGTGGGGAAGGTGCTTCCAGGACAAAATAGATTAGATTTACTTACTTTTCTTAAAATGTAATAAGGCAAAGTGCTAGTAGCGACTTGTTATCTTAGTGTCATTTTTGGATTCGTCTACTTTTATATTATGAAATAAAGCATTTATTGGCATTTGAAGTTCTCCAAATTTATTTGTCTCTAGGACTACCTCGGGCACAACGAGGCTCCCAAATTAAGATACGAGGTTATATTTCGCAATATGTGTGTAAATACTGCAAACATTTCAGAATCTTCACTAACTTGTTACCTTTTTATTTTGTTTTTTAATTATTTTTCCCATCTTCTTAGGTTAGTTCATCTGTACTGGCCTCATCAGCATATCATACCATATCTAGAGTCCCTCCACCTCCTCCTCCTCCAAGAAACACAAAAGGCAGAGGAAAATCAACGATGGATGACTTAAGTGTAATACGAAAGGAAAATGTTGAGAATGCAGAGACTTCCGACGGCCGCAGTACTCCAGCTCCAAATGACCTGGTTTTGAGACTGGAACAAAAGATACTAGAATTGCAAGGAGAACTTAAGCAAGTACGCAATTTGGCAAACTTGTCACTCACCCTCAATGTCCTTGATATCCACCAACAGAACACAAAGAACCCAACACCTCCTCAAAACACACAATACTAACAGCCACAAAATCTTACCATACCAAATCAATACGCAGCTCTACCCCAAAACATAAATCCGCTGCCAGTACCAACTCCACCACCACAACATCATCTACCAATTTAGTATCCACCAACCACCACTTATCACACTCCCTAAAATATACCACCACTCATTCCCGATCCATAAAACTCCACCAATGACCATCACTATACCCAAGTCCCCGACACCCATCAAAGTAACCCCATATACGTGGAAACTATACCATATTCTACCCAACCAATCTCATGTGCATCGGAACCTTCCGAAAAGGACTTGCTAATTAAGAACATGGCCGAAGAACCAAAGAAATTAACAAGCTGAGTTCAAGGTGTTGAAGGCGATAAAGGAATATGAGGTTTGAACTATGAAGATCTGTGCATACAGCCCGATGTGAATTTTCAGAGGGGTACAAACCTCCCAAGTTCAAAATGTTCGATGGTACAGGTGATCCCAGGGTTCACCTAAGGACCTACTGTGATAAGCTTGTTGGGGTTGGAAAAGATGAAAAGATTTGAATGAAGCTCTTTATGAGGAGCCTTCCTGGGGTCACTTTGTCTTGGTATATCAACCCGAATCCCAAGAAATGGTCCAATTGGGTGAGCATGGCATAGGATTTCATAGACCGGTTTAGGTTCAACACAGAGAATGCACCGGATGTCTTCTGCATTCAGAATTTTGAGAAGAAACCTACTGAGACCTTCCGCGAATATGCTACTCATTGGAGGTCGGAAGCCACCAAGGTCAGGCCCGCTTTGGACTAAGAATAGATGAACAAATTCTTCGTCAGGGCATAGGATCCGTAACATTATGAGAGACTGATGGTTAGCAAAAATAACAAATTCTCTGATATCATCAAGCTCGGGGAAAAGATCGAGGAAGGAATCAAGAGTGTGATGGTAACAAATTTTGAGGAACTGCAAGCCATGAATAAGGCAATCCAATCAGCTAACATATCAAAGAAGAAAGAGGTTAGAACAGTAATGGTGGCTCATGGCCCACACACCAAACACCTCCACCCACATATCAAACACCTCCACCTACATACCAAGCATCAAGACCTACATATCAACCTTCATCTCCTAGATATTCTCAACCAACTACTATCAATCACACCTAAAATTCACAACCATTACACTTCTAATCACTACCAATTCGCCAAAATTATCCAAGACCAAGACCCACCTTCGATCGCAAGCCACCCAAACAACACACCGCCATTGCTGAGCCTATCGACCAACTGTATGAAAGGTTGAAAGTCGCAGGTTACGTCACTCATGTTCCTGCTGTGGCACTAGAAAATCCATCCCCAATGGGTCAATTTGAACAAAACATGTGCATACCACTCCGGTATGAAAGGGCACACCAATGCTGAGTGCCAAACATTGAAAGATAAGATCCAGACACTCAGTGACAACAAGGTCATACAAGCAAAGGAAGTTGCACCTAATTCCCGCAACAATCCCCTACCTGATCATAGAGGTGACAGTGTATATGTTATAGAAACAAATGAAGAATGGGACCTTGAGGGGTCAATCGGGCTCATTCAAGAAGGCGATGATTGTAAGGTTGCAGTCACACTTACTCCTATCGTAGTTCAGACTCAGGAACCTATTGATGTTGAGGTAACTGCATCAGTTCCATTCGAGGTAGAAGTAGCTCCGCCTGCAGCCACCTCCGCTCCATTTGAAGTAGAAGTGGTCACACCTTTTACTGTGACATTGTCAACCACACCCCCATTTAACTCAAAAGCAATACCCTGGGATTATGTTGTCGAGGCTCGGCGAAAAGGGAAAACTAAGATAGAGGAATCTGACGTCGCATAAGGGTTAACTAGAACTGGAAGAGTCTATACACCTGAACACCTAGAGGTTCAAGTAATAATGCCACTGCTAGGCAACCTGTCATTGACACCGGGCCAGATGACCTATGGAGGAAAGTACAAGCGAAAGAGTATTCTGTTATTGACCATCTGAACAAAGTCCCTGCTCAGATATCTATCCTGTCACTATTATAGAATTCATAGGCACACAAGAATGCCTTGATAAAAGTACTGAGCGAGGCTTATATACCCAATAATATCACTGGCAGAGAAATGGCCAACATGGTCGGTCAGGTGCTGGAGAACCATAAGATTATCTTCCACGAAGATGAGCTGCCGCCCGAAGGTCTGAATCACAATCGAGCATTATATATTACGGTACAATTTGAAGACAAGTTCATTGACAGGGTCCTAGTTGATGGAGGTTCGATTCTAAATATTTCTCCATTGGACACCCTGAAAATGTTGGACAAAGGTTTCCATGAAATACAGATAGGAAACATGAATGTGAATGCTTTCAATGGGTCCTAGAGGGCCACCATCAGGGAAATCAACCTTTGCTTGCATATGGGATCAACTTGGTTCGACGTTGAATTCCAAGTTCTTGACATACCAGCCTCATATAATCTTTTTTTGGGCCGCCCATGGATCCATGCTGCTGGAGCCGTGCCCTCCAACCTACATCAAGTCGTAAAATTCGAATGGAACCGTCAGGAGGTAATCATTCATAGATATGGGAGTAACCTCATCTACACTAGTCAAACCATTGTGGTCATTGGTCAAAGAAGAAAGCTAGGAGGGGAAACCTATCATCACATTGAACAGGTCAATGCCGTCGAGAAGGATAAGTGGTGGAGTAAACAAATAGAAAGCATGATAGTATGGTATGGATATGAACCCGGCAAAGGGTTGGGAAAGAACCTTCAGGGTATCACCAAGCCAGTATGGTTGAAAAATCATGGTACCACCTTTAGGCTCGGATACCGGTATACATGGCAAGAGTACAGGGAGTGATCGCCTCCATGGCGTGGACCATATTACCCTCTTGAGAAACCAGTACACCATTTGGAACAAGCTTTCCATCAAGAGGACACAATATGGGGAACTGCAGAAGAAGAAGCACTAGATGGGCTGAAGGATCTATTCTTGGAAGATGAAGACATAGATTGTTGTGCCATAATTGAGGAGGAGGAGGAAGAAGGCCTCACAATTTAGACTGCAGTGAAGGAAGATGTTCTCATAAATTGGACCGCCACACCATCCCAAGTCCGCCGAGTCCCTAGGTAGCTTGGCAGAATTTATAGCCGTTCTAGGCATTTTAAATTTTCAGCAATTTTGTTTTAAGATGTCTTTGTTTCAAAATAAATGCTCGATCCACCGAGCCAAGATTTGTTTGAAAAATTTTCTCAGTTTTAATCAAATGCATTTGTCCTTTATCATTATTCATTACTATTTTTATACTTTTTCCCTTCTATAGTGTTATTATTAATTTTTCTTATGAACCAGTGACTGTGACATGTAATGATCCGACGCAACATGAGAATAGTGACTCAGAGGAGGAAGATGAGATACCCGAGGAAATTGTTGGAGAAGTTGAGAATTTTGAGAACAAACCTAAATCCAACTTGGACGAAACAGAAGTAGTAAATTTGGGAGACGTCGAGATCGTCAAAGAGACCCGCAACAGCATTTACTTGTCACCAACAGAGAAGAGATAATACATCCATTTTCTAAAGGAATATGAGTATATATTTTCATGGTCGTATGATGATATAACTAGTTTGAGAACATCTATAGTAGCTCACAAGTTGCCTACCAATCCCATGTGCCCGCCAGTCAAGCAGAAATTTAGAAAATTCAAACCTGACATGAGTTTGAAAATCAAGGAGGAAGTTACTAAGAAGACCAAAGCCAAGGTTCTCATGGTGGTTGAGTACCCAACATGGTTAGCTAACATTGTGCCAGTTATGAATAAATATGGGAAGGTCAGGGTATGTGTTAATTATCGAGATTTAAACAGAGTAAGTCCCAAGGACGATTTTCCACTACCGAATATACACATCATTATCGATAAATGCGCCAAGCATGAACTCCAATCCTTTGTAGATTTCTTCGCAGGTTATCACCAGATCTGGATGGATAAAGAAGATGCCAAGAAGATAATTTTATTACGCTTTGGAGTGTATACTGTTACAAGATGATGCCATTCAATTTGAAGAATGTTGGGCCTACTTACATGAGAGCCATGAAAACCATTTTCCATGATATGATACACAAATAAATAGAGGTGTATGTGGACGACGTCATTATCAAATCCAAGAAGGCCACAGATCACATAGCATATTTGAGGAAATTCTTCGACGGGCTCAGGAGGTACAATTTGAAGTTTAACCCCACGAAGTGTGCATTCGGGGTTCTCACAGGAAAGTTATTGGGATTCATTTTCAGTCGCTAAGGTATCGAGCTAGATCGGACTAAAGTCAAAGCTATTCAGGAGTTACCGCCACCTAAAGGCAAAAAGGACGTGATGAGCTTCCTGGGATGGCTCAATTACATTAGTCGGTTCATAGCACAGTCCACAGTAATATATGAACCCATCTTCAAGATGTTGAGGAAGGATACTGAGACAAGTTGGACTGAGGATTCTCAGAAAGCTTTTGACAAGATCAAGGAAGACATGCCCACACGGCCAGTTCTGGTCCCGCCAGAACCAGGACAACCTTTGCTACTTTATCTATCTGTGTTAGATGGAGCCTTCAGATGTGTTTTAGGACAACATGATGATACATGAAGAAAGGAGCAAGTCATATATTACCTAAGTAAGAAATTCACACCTTATGAAGTACGGTATTCTTTGCTCGAACGCACTTATTGTGCTTTGACCTGGACAACCCAAAAATTGAAGCATTATTTTTGTGCCTACACTACATACCTCATTTCCAGGATGGATCCCCTGAAGTACATATTTCAGAAGCACATGTCTACTAGGAAGTTGGCTAAATGGCAGATACTACTGAGTGAGTTCGACATCGTCTATGTAACTCAAAAGACAGTCAAGGGAGAAGCATTGGCAGATCACCTCGCTGAAAATCCGGTGGGAGGAGAATACAAATCCTTCAAAATGTATTTTCCTGATGAAAAAGTATCATTCGTAGGAGAAGATATTACTGAAGCATATGACAGTTGGAGGATATTCTTTGATGGAGCCGCAAATATCAAAAGAGTAGCCATTGGAGCAGTTTTGGTGTTAGAAACGGTCAGCATTATCCCGTATCTGCTAAACACAACTTTCCCTGAACCAACAACATGGAAGAATATGAAGCCTGCATACTAGGGCTCAACATGGCAGTTGACATAAAAATTCAGGAGCTGTTGGTGATTGGTGATTCAGATTTGCTTGTGCACCAGGTACAAGAAGAATAGGCCACCTAGAATTCCAAGATATTTCCATATCTGCACCATGTGCAAGAATTGAAAAGGAGGTTCACAAAGATAGAATTCTGACATGTGCACAGAATTCAGAATGAGTTTGCCGATGCATTAGCCACTTTGTCATCGATGATAAAACATCCAGATAAGAACTATATTGATCCCATCTCAGAGAGGATCCATAATCAGCCGGCATATTGTGCTCATGTCGAGGAAAAAGTAGATGGAAAACCTCGGTTCCATAACATAAAAGAGTACTTATCAAAATAAGAATACCCAGAGCATGCAAATCACATTCAGAAACGCTCACACCGGAGATTGTCAAATCACTTCTTCCACAGCGGAGGAAACTTATACAAAATAACTCCGAATTTGGGTTTACTAAGGTATGTCGATGCAAAGGAAGCTGCTAAGCTACTTAAGGATGTACATGCTGGGACATGTGTCTCACACCTCCTTTTTTCTACCCCGAAAAGGGCATCCAAGGGAGTTTTTTCCAATTAAAGGACAATCGAAAAAGGATCATTTTTTATTAAAATTCAGAGTCACCACTTGGAATATTTTTGGTGTTTCAAGTCACCGGTTCAAATTCCGAATAGAGGAAAATATTGACTATGTATTACAGTCTGCGAACACAGAAATCCGGGTAAGGAATTTTGTTAACCCAGAAGAAGGTGTTAGGCATTCCTGAGTTCTGTGGTTCTAGCACAGTCGCTCAACTGTCATTATTGGCCTAATTATCTGATATTAAACATGTTTCAACCTATGTGCATTTTTATTTTAAACCGCTTTTAACCATTTTTAGAGAAAGATTTGCAACGTCAATTAAAATATTTCTTGCCCACGTCATATAAATGCACCCGCAGTCCGCAATACATTTTATATAATATTGTTGAGATTTGGATTTGGGTCACATAAATGTACACCCGAGTTTAGGAAGGTAAGTTATTAAAATAACGCACCTGAAGCAACTACACATTTGCAACTTTGCGAGGGCCATAAAAATTTATTAAATTGCACGCCTCGATATCTAAGGATAAACAAGATTAATTAAATGAGGGTTGTGCAATTGAGATTCTTGATCAGCACGGCACACCTCGATTTATTAAAAGGATGATACACGGGTCTAAGATGTTTGAGCCTATTTTATATTAAAGTTTAAATTACTCTTACTAGTCATAAACCCAAGTGGGATCAGCAGGTATTTTAATTATTTGAAGAGGTTGGGCCAGCTACAAGCCCAATGCTATTTGGAGATTTTTCAAAGGAAAGTGCAGAGTGGCCAGGCCCGGTCCCAAAACCCATGTTTGGTCGCCCCTTACCGCTGTTCTACGTGAGAAATAACTGGGCCTAAAGGGAAGCCCAGCTAAGCAGCCTAGTTACGAAAAGAGAGGCAATTGTAATTGGGCCAATGATGATGGCCCAAAAATGATTCAACCAACACACTTGAAACAAAACGTATTATGCAAGAAAATTTAACATTGAGTAAATATTGATAATCTTTAATTCAAATGCAAAACAGCTTTTAAGGCACACATAGATTTCAAAATGAAGATACAAGTTGCAATAGTACACCCTTACACAAATTATCCACTAATTAACAGAACCCAAAGCAG
>MU696188.1:78964-104009 GCA_026770625.1 Nicotiana glauca | reverse complement strand
CCCCCCCCCCCAGCTCATGTTGAATTCAACTTTCACCCTTGAGCAAGACATGAATTTCATATTTTCTTTAAAGCAAACAAGATTCAAAAGAGCTGAAATTGAATAATGAAAATCACTATTTATGAAATTAAAATTCAGGAAATTATTCGACAGTCCTTAAGCTCACATGATAGAGGCACAAACGAAGGACCATGCTAATTAACAGGAGGAATGGACCTTAAATCAAGTACTTAAAGAACAGATGACCATCCCAATGAACACTCAACCATAATTAAGGCAACATCTTTAAAGAAAACCACCCCCTTTTACGAACCATATATCAATTAACAGCCCTTTCCATGCAAACAACTCCAACTCAACAGACTAATAGATTTCATGTTTCCCCTTAAGACAGAATGTAACATGAGATTCCTAAAAAAATATTAGACTACTACTACTACTACAGAAAATGAATAAGTAAGATAATCATTGTTACATGACACTACTACTTTAGAAATTCTAAAAAAAAGTAGCTAAACATTCATGGTTAAGAGAACAACATTCATTTCTGAGATCTTCAAGCAATTACAACATTCCAAAATTGCATATCATATATTCAGAAAATCAGGGAGTACCTGGTATTGAACAACAAAGCCAAAAGAAAGTGAGAGATCAGTAAGCAGCAGTAGAAGTTAGCCCAGATCCAACACTCGAACAGTAAAATTATCTCAAAAGCTCAATGGAACAGTAAATAGCAGAAGAGCCTGAACTAGCACTTTCAAAACACAATTTCAATCCATTTCAAATCCCAGAATGAGAAGCTACGATTTTCAGAAATTTTCTTCACCAAATGAAATCAGAAAATACCAAATATGCAGGATTTAAACACTTTTCTAAACAAGAAATGTAGAGAATTCAAAATTCTCTTAAAGAACCTAGTTGTTTTAGTTTTCAGGGATTTTTATCTCTTAAAATCTTCTTAACTCTCTTTGTTATATTTCTATGTGTTTTCTTAAACTCTTAATTCTCTTCTTTTGCAGTATTTTCAGAGTGTTCTCTCTTGATCTTCCTCTTAAAAAAATGCCTCCATCTTGCTCTCTATGTTTTTGAGCCTCTAAATAGGCGGTAAGTTAGTGCATTCCCCATTACAAATATTTTTCCCCATTTTTAATTAACTCCACTCAAATCTTTTAGTGCACTTCTAACCTTACTACTATTAGAAGCTTCCTAATTTAATTATTGATAAATTCCATTATCCAATTTTCCCAAATTACCCTTAAAGCTTCTGTTATTTATCATCTCCTAAGCTCTGAATTCTAACAATCACAACAAAACAGTAAACAAAAGAACGGACATTTTCAGCTAGATTGAAAACCAACTATGGGTCAATTTTGAACCAATGGTTCAGACCCAAATGAATGGGTCAACCTTGAACCCAAAGCCCAAACCAAAATATTAGAAACTTAAAATGACTAATCCAAGTGAGAAGCAATCACAAAAGCCCAAAAATATAAACTAACCATTGATTTTCTTTTAAGCTAAACACCAAACTGGAATTAAACAAAATTAATCAAATTAACAAAGGCCCAATTCAATTTAATTAATATAAAATGCCATAACTTAAAATAAAATTAAGAAAACGAAGAACAACAAGTAGAAACTTGAAAAAAGAAAAACTGAAAGACTGACAAAATGGACCCTAAATTAATCTAAAGGGGACAGCAGGGTTCAAAAATTCTTCAACAAATTCAGACCAAGAATAAGCCATTTGAACAGTCATAGAAGAAGAGGAGGAGGAAGAGAAAAGACGAACGAAATTGGACAAAGAAAGAAAAAGAAACTTACCGATTCAGGGCTTCTAACTTGACCGACCTTCTAATTTAATCTCCAAATAATGCCATACGCTTGTTCTTTGTCAAGAACAAGCGAACAACATTATTTCAGGACCAAATAGACCTTGAATGCTTAAGAAAAACTTGAGGGAGATCCCTTCCTGAATGAACTCAGCTAAGGCTTCTAGGGTTCGAACCCTAGATTTGAGATTCGAGGAGTTCTGGCCATGTACGAGAGGAACGGAATAGGGATTTGGAAAGAGGGGAGTGAGAGGGTCATGGGGTGCTAGTTTGGTAATGTTTGGATAAGCTAGGGTTCAGAGAACAATCTTCGATTCAAGATTCGAAGAGCTTGACAATGATTTGAAGGAAACGGGTTGGGGATTTGGGATGAGGAGGTGAAGGGGATTCTGGGGTGTAACTTTAGGGCTGGTTGGTGGTCGTGCCACCACCGAAAGGCGGCGGGGGATGGTGACGGCTGCTAGGTTTCATCCGTCTCTAAAGAGACGAGGTGAGAGAGATGAGTGAGAGGAGGGGGTTTTGAGGGGGGTTGGGTGTGTTAGGAGGCTTATATACTGAGGGGGAGGTCGAATCTAGGTCGTTCGATCAAATGAGATCAATGGCCACGATGAAGGGGAGGGGCTAAATGACATCGTTTGGTTAAGTTGGGGTTGGATCGATTCTAGAAGCGGGTCAGGGTAGGGTAAGGGGCAAGGTTTTGGACCGTTTGATCAAACCAATTCGATGGCCCAAATTGAGGACCTTCGAAACAGTGTCGTTTGGTCGAGTAGGAATCAAGCTAGGTAGGGGAATGGGTTTGGGCTGGTTTTGGTTGGGTTTAAACGGGTATGGAATTGGACCTGGGAAATTTAATTATATTCGCCCAAACAGATTTTCTTTTTTTGTTTCCTTTTCCTTTCATTTCTTTTTTCTTAAATTTCTTTTAAATTAAAATTAAAAATAAACCTAAATTAATCTCTAATCAAATTATCTTATCAAATAAATATAATTACTCCAAATAATTACGAACCAAATTACAGGAAAAACTACCAAAATTCAAGATTAAAATTATAAAGTGCAAAATAAACTATTTTTGTGATTTTTTCCTTTTTTATAAAACAACTAAGCTATTAATTAATCCTAAATTTAAAATTAAATCCTAAATGCAAATGCAACATTTTTTGTATTTTTCATTAATTAAATAAAATAAACATGCACAAACAAATGCAAACAATAATAAAAAAATGCCACAAACATCCACGAAATTGCAAACAATGGAAAACTTATTTTATTTTGAATTTATGGGAGTAACTCACATAGGGAAAAAATTACGTGCTCACAATGTGGTCCTCACATGAATGGTTTTGTTCTGGCCAAGAAAATACTCCGGACAGGTTACTTTTGGATGACCATGTAGACGGATTGTGTTCAGTATGTCCGCAAATGCTTTCAATGTCAAGTGCATGCCGATATGATAAAAGTGTTGCCAAACGAGCTCCATGCAACAAGCTCACCTTGGCCGCCTGTGAATGGATATTATTGATCCGATTGAGCCCACTGCTTCGAACGGACACCGATTTATTCTGGTAGCCATTGATTACGTCACAAAATGGGTAGAAGTTGCATCTTACAAAGCTGTAACCATAAAAGTCGTCGCAGATTTTGTCAAGGATCGTATTGTCTGCTGATTCGGAGTTCCTGAGTCCATTATTATTGACAATGTCGCCAACCTCAACAGTGATCTGATGAATGCTATATGTGAAACTTTCAAAATCAAGCACAAGAATTCCACTGCCTACAGACCTCAGATGAATGGAGCCGTAGAAGCCGCCAACAAAAACATTAAGAAGATACTAAGGAAAATGGTGGAAAATCACAAGCAGTGGCATGAGAAGTTACCCTTTGCTCTATTAGGGTACCGCACCACGGTTCGCACGTCAACCGGGGAAACTTTCTACATGTTGGTTTATGGTACCGAGGTTGTCATCCTAACCGAAGTGGAGATTTCTTCTTTAAGAGTCATATAGGAAGTTGATCTTAGCGATGCCGAGTGGATAAAGAGTCGCTATGAAAAATTGGCCCTTATCGATGGGAAGAGGATGAACACAGTATGCCACGGCCAACTCTATCAGAACAGAATGTCTAGAACTTTCAACAAAAGAGTCAAACCAAGACAGGTCGCACCAGGGCAGCTGGTATTGAAGAAAATCTTCCCGCATCAAGATTAAGCCAAAGGGAAATTCTCTCCCAACTGGCAAGGTCCGTACATGGTTCACATGGTCTTGACAGAATAAGCACTCATACTTGTAGAAATGGATGGAGAAATCTGGCCAAAACCAATCAATTCAGAAGCAGTCAAGAGATATTATGCCTAAATTATTTCACATTTTCTTTTCTGATGTAATTAAATTATGCTTGACTTGATTCCCATTTAAGAGGGGATACGTAGGCAACCTTATGGGTTTGGTCATATCATAATAAAATTTTTATTTCCCAAAATTAGAAGCTGGGGCAGAATTTTGAGGAGGGCCCTCAAAATTCCAAAGCAAGTCCAGCCAGCTCCATCACTTGCCAGGAAGTTAGTAATCAGTCAAGAACTGGGGCAGAATTTTTAGAAGGATTCTCAAAATTCCGAAGGATATTCAGCAGGGTCCACTATCCGAAAACAGTTAAAAATCATCTACCAAATTGGGGCAGAATTTTGAGGAGGACCCTCAAAATTCCAACATAAGAGAGTTGTAATGCCTTTGAAATGTGCCACAGTCGCTAATTCATCAAAAATTACTTGATATATCAATACACCTCCAAAACAATTCTATTTTATCAATCATTGCATATTTTTCGAAAATTCTATTTCCATAACAGTCAGGTGCTACCTAGGGGAACTCGAAGGGGGCTTCCAAAGAGGAGAAGAGCAAGGCCGGTAGACAAAGCTAGAACCAACCTCCCTTCATAAAACTTACGATTTTTCTTTGAACGCAGGCACATTTGACGTAATGGTAGAATTCGCGAAACCTGTATACACAAAGCAAATTCACCATCCATCCGGCCATCAGACACTGAATATATCTCCAGCTAAGACATACCTTACCCTTATATCCTAGTTGCTCTTTGCATGAGTCTAATCCCTAGCTCCATATTTGCATGAGTCTAATCCCTGACTCCATACTTGCATGAGTCTAATCCCTGATGCTATATTTGCATAAGGCTAAGTATTTCCTTCTATTTGCATGAGGTTAAGCTCTACCTCCATATTTACATAAGGCTAAGCACTGCCTTCTCTCTGCATGAGACTAAGCCATGTCTCCAATCTTGCATGACTCTAAACCCTGACTCAATATCTGCATAAGGCTAAGCATTACCTTCCATTTGCATGGGACTAAGCCATGTCCCGAATCTTGCATGAGGTTAAGTTCTACCTCCGTATTTGCATAAGGCTAAGCACTTCCTTCTATTTGCATGAGACTAAGCCCTGTCTCCAATCTTGCATGAGTATAATCCCTGACTCCATACTTGCATGAGTATAATCCCTAACTCTATATTTGCATAAGGCTAAGCACTGTCTTCTCTTTGCATGAGGTTAAGCTCTACCTCCATATTTTCATAAGGCTAAGCACTGCCTTCTCTATACATAAGACTAAGCCTTGTCTCCAATCTTGTATGAGGCTAAACCCTAACTCCATATCTGCATAAGGCTAAGCATTGCCTTTCATTTGCATGGGACTAAGCCATGTCCCGAATCTTGCATGAGGTTAAGTTCTACCTCCGTATTTGCATAAGGCTAAGCATTGCCTTCTCTTTGCATGAGACTAAGCTTTGTCTCCAATCTTGCATGAGTCTAATCCTTGACTCCATATTTGCATGAGTCCAATCTCTGACTCCACATTTGCATGAGTCTAATCCTTCACTCCATACTTGCATGAGTCTAAGCCCTGACTCCATAATTGCATGAGGCTAATCCTTGCCTCCATATTTGCACGAGTCTAGTCCTAGACTCCATATTTGCGCAAGTCTAATCCTTGCCTCCCCATTTGCATAAGGCTAATCCTTGCCTCCCCACATGCACGGGGCTAAGCATTGTCCTTCTTTGCACAAATATTGCTCTATTTCTACTACTATCTATTTGTTTTTCAATCGGGCTAAGATATGCCCTCTATTTCACAAGACTAAGCCATGTCTTGTTACATCATATTATTGCATCTCATGGGCTGAAATATCGCCAATTTTTCCAAAGGCGTCATAGTCTAAAGGCACCATCCTCATAGCCGGAAGACACCATGCCATGGCCTAAGGATCTCTCGGACTTGCATATCATTATTCAAAGGCGTCATAGTTCGGAGGCACCATTTTTATAGCCTGAGAAGACCATTTCATAGCCTACGAATCCCTCACTAAAAGATTCATAGCCCAGGATGTCATGGTCCAAGGACGTCATCTTTAACCGTCCGAAGACAACCTTCATGGTCCAAATGGAATTTACATAATGTTTAAGTTTTTGCAAATATGTTTGTAGCATCTTTTATCTGTAGGTAACCAGTAAGCAGTCGCTATCCTAGTAGGAGTGATCTCGCTCCAGTTCCCTCCAACCGTACTAAGCTTAACCGCTCACCATAGCCGTTTCCATATCTCGTGTCCATTCTTGCAATAATTTCATCGGCATATTTTGCGAGTGAATCCATAACTACACATGGCCTGATTCCTATAAAACCAGGGATATGTAGGCAACTCAAAAACTGGAGTTCAGCCTCTGTCTTTCAAAATATGACATCCGGTCAAAATTGGCCATCATTTCTTTACCAGAAAACTCTTTCATCCTTATTGATACCCAATATTTTCCTATATATTTTTAAAAATGTATAAATACCTTCAAAATAGCATATATATATATATATATATATATATATATAAGCATGTACAAGGTTTTGATAATTTTTCCGTAATTTTAAGGGTTTAGATTGATTTATTTTCTCTCCTTTTATTCATAAAATCCCCAATAATTATTTTCCAAATTATTTTTATGATGATTTATTCATTTAATTTCTACACTTATACCAAAATGTGATTAATATAATTTTTATGCATTTTTATAATTGCGTTTGGTATTTTTAAGCTAAATTACATATAATTGCAATGTTAGCCCATTTAGTGTATAATTACATTTTAGGTGCGTAAAATTGGTCCCTATATTTCAAAATGACAATTATATATTTTAAATCATTTTTGCACATGAGATTATTTTCCAAAAATTAATTATTATTTATTAAATATTAAATGGGGGAAAGTGGCTATTTAAATTATAGCCGGATTTGGCACTTCAATTGCAACCTAAATTCAACCCAACCCCAACCCAATTTCTTATTTAATAACCCACAGACCCAAGCCCAATGCACCATGCCACCCGACCCAATCCCTCACTCAATCTGAACCGTTGATTAATTTCAATCAACGGTCCAGATTCCCCTTACCATAATTAAACCCTAAGACTACCCCATTTCCCATCTCTCATTCACTCGGACGTCTCTCTCAACTCTCTCATCTCTCTCTCTAAAATGCTCCACCTGCTGAGCCCATTTCCTCCCTTCTCCGGCCGTCTCCCTGCCAGAATCCATGGTGGTCTCGCTACCTACCAGCCTTATGCCTCCCTCTTGAATGTGCCTCATTGTTTTGAGGCCTTCAAGTGAAGTAGAGGCGGTTCACTTACCTCCCATGGTTTCTCATGCCATTTTCTAGCCATCCATGGCCGTCCGAGTAAGATTTTCACCGCTTTCCGGTTAACATCGGTTATTTTGAGTTACTTATCCTTCTCTCTGGGTTCTCTTTGAAACCCTAACTGCTAAATTCTCAATTTTCTTAGATCTGTGATAGATCTGGGTATATCCAGAGTTATCTTGCTATTTTTCCTTAATGGTTTTCTAATTTTCTCAAAATGACTCTTCATCTTCGAACTAGGGTTCTCAAACACCATTTCAAAAACGCTTCTTTCTTCTGATTTTTGTATTAATCTTCGAGTCTCTATGTTTAAAACGTTTGTTTAATATTTCTCCTCTATTTGAGTTATTCTGTTGATAACCCTAATTTCCTTAGTTCTAATCCTAGGATTCTGAGTTGTTTCTGATGATATGTTCTATTATGTATACTGTTTTCTCATGAATACTGTGATTCTATAATTTTTACCCTATGTTTGCTTGTTAGGGTTTCTGATTGCAATTATTCCTACCTATTATATGATTCACTCGATTGTTGTTCATCAATGTTGTTGAATCTTCACTTCTCCTTCATGTATTACATTTATTCTGTTAATTTAAGTCCATGCTCTATGTGAATCCCTAATTCATGTGACTTTGCCCTATGTTTGCTTGCTAGGGTTTCTGATTTTTGTCTATTTGTGAGTTTATTCTATCTATTCTCATAAGCTTGCACCAATTCCTCCTAAATCAGTATTGTTTTCTATTTGTGAATCCCTAAATCTCTATGAGTGATACTTCACTAATTTTGCATAATACTGACTGCATGATTTCGAGTATTTCCTTATTGTGAGATATTTTCCTTAATTGATAATGATTCCCTGTCATTAGAACCTCATTCGAGGACTCTCTTACTAATTTCCATAATTAAACTTGTCCTGCCTTATTTTTTGTGAATAAACTTGTTGTCAAATTAATTCTTATATACTTTTCTTAATTGATATATTCTGTACTTAGACTCAATCATATACTCTATACTTTTACTACCCCTTATATGGTAAAATCAGTCTTTCTTAACTGATTTTCTTTCCTTGATTATCCATGTTGGTATCCGTTTAAGCAATGACTCCTTGATTAAAGGGAGTACTTGTATTAATTGGATTCTAATTGTCATTACTTCCATAATTATGCTAAACCTCTATTTGTTACCTTATTTTCTGCCTATTTTCAAAACTATAAATACTCTACTCTCTCTTTAGCATAGACACACGAACACATTGTCCTAAACTATCTCTCTCACACGCACACATATTCTCTTTAGCTCTTCTTTCTTATTATTTGCTATTCTCAGTCGACTGCAAGCCAAGACTGAGCATTATACACTATGTATTTACTCTCCCTTAACTGGTATGTCCTCAGGTTAGTTTAAAGCTTCAAAAACAATATGTTTGTTTTGGTATTTCAGTTCTTCTTATTTCTACTATGATTTTAATTATTGTTTTCTACCCTGCAATTAGCATGCCTACTTATTGTTCTACTAGTAAGGTTATGGTATCTCCTCCCTTAAACTCAACATGTTACCCCTTAATAGCCTTCAATGTGATTCTGTTTTACTGATATTGCTTTAATTCGTAGCATAAACCTCTTTGTGATAGGACTGTTTCTGTAACTAATAGGTTCTGTAATGCATCCTCCCCCCCCCCAAGGACTTCTCTGATCCTAACATATATGCAAAATCTGCCTATTGTATGCTTACTCTTATGTGTTTCCTAATTGTCCCCAACTCCTTACTTCCGTGCTTGTGAATATTGAAATGATACTATTCTTTGAACGTGTTCGGTGTGCGCTATCTTGTTCTAAGTTGTTGTTGCTCCTATTTCCTTTCCCTTTCAAAACTATTTTCCCCTAAGCAACTCTTCTATTGTTCTGCAAACTTATTTCAAACATGTTGTTTAAAACTGTTTTCTGACTCAAACTTTTCAAAACAATGTCAAGCGCTCGCATATACTCTTAGAAGTTTAGGTTTTGCCCCTTCAATGTGTGACTACTTTGGGATCCCTATGAGATTCCTCTGAAATCTGACACATTAGAGTTGGACCTTCCATAGTGCACTTACTCAATTTGGCTATGAAAATTTGGATGTGAGAAAACGCCCGAGATCCCTTGATTTCCTTAAGGAACTCTGACACACCTGGATTTGTATGAATGGTTGTGAACTAATGGCATTTGAGGCATTCTAGAGATTTTGGGCCTATCACTAGGCTCCCTATCGCATAACTTCTTCTATTTATTATTTCAATTATGTAATTTATGCAAATGGTCTGTAATAACTATTGTAAACAATTCTGCGATGGATAGTAGAAAGGGAAGTTGCTTTAGCTGTTAAAAGGGTAGAAAACATGTTATTAGGTTTATATTCCTACTTGAGCAATAGAAACCATGCTTAGGACTCATTTCATGCATTAGAGATCATGTTCCCTAGGATTACACTTACTGTTTCCAGCATGTCCATTTCACAATCATATCACTTAGAAAATCATGCGTTAAATGTGTTAATATCCGGTGTTTTCTGCGATCATGTTCCTACTGCCATGCAGACTTAGAGATCATATTTTAGGCTAAACAACACTAACAAACATACCATCTCTGCATATTCTGGAAATCATGTTTAAACGTTGTAATATTTGTGCATATAGAAATCCTGCTAAGGATTCTGCATATACATCATTCTTCATATCTGCGCATTAGATACCATATCTTTAGGATTTCATTTATATTCGCTTAAGCACGCTTAGGCTAACAATGAATGCATAAAAAGGAATAAAATAATTTTACTCAGCTTTTACAATCTACAGGCAATAATTCTATGTGTTGAACACCTAGAATAGCATGTTTAAACAACCTATTTTCAAATAGTTTTTTACTTCTTAAAATTGGTATACTATCTCACACCTAAGCAAGCCTTAGGTAACCAAACTGTTAAAATTGGAAATCTTCCTTCTTTGTGTATGCTGCCTATTTCTCAATAGGTTTTAAAATCAGAAGGCAAACTGATTAGGCCTTTCTGAGTAATACATCAAATATGCTATCTTCTTATATTCTAAAATCACCTAGATGTCATGCCATTGGATTCTAAATTAAATATTTTCCTTAATTGTGTTAGAGTCATGCTATCTATTTGCATTTCCTGTGGAGGTATACTTGGGCGTTTCATATGATTCTCTGTGGCTCCCCCTGATTGCAGTCCTATATGTTCTTATTTGTCGCCCTAGTATTTTTCCTTTAAACCTGAGGGTCTGCGTAGAACATCCCTTTTAGATAGAAGTCCTAAGCTCCTCCGGGACTATTAGGAAGGGACAGGTAGCAACACGCAATAGGAATCGTTGACCAAACACTCGCTTTGCATGACTAATAAGGGAATAGGAAGGGTAGACGTGGGATATGATGACTACGCGTTAATGTCACGTGTAGCCCCTCATTGAGGAGTGTTTACCGGACATTGTGTGGGGTGATCATATAAGATAACCAAGCTAGGACCCTTCTCTACCAAGTCCTTTCTTTATTTAAACCTTTATTTTACAACTTGTTCAAACCTTTATCTTACTACTTGAGTTATTCTAATGTGCTTTACTTGTAACCTATTTAGATTCAATTGTTTACTTGTAATGGACTAATTTGTGAATATAAGTTCGGTCGGGGACCACATTTACGGACCAAGAGAGGTGCCTAACACCTTCCCATCGAGGTTACTTCGAGCCCTTAACATAATCTCTGGTAATGCAAACCAACCCAAGAGTTAATCGCTCTAGGTGCACTAATGCACCATAATCCATTAGGTGGCGACTCTTCAAAATACCCAATTCGCAAAAGGAAATGAGTCATTACACCCCGTGAATGTCGAAACCCGGACCTCTCCCCATTGAAAAGGGAGGAAAAAGGGGAAGCAGCTAGGGCTGGAAGGGACAGAAATGGACAAGGCAACTGGGCCCGCCCAAGTTGCAACACAAGATGCCCCCATCATTAGCACGAATCCAGGGATACATTTGACAGGATTTGCTGGTTTGGGCCACCACTCATCAAACAAACCATCCAATAGGGTCCATGCCCAATCGGATCCCCCCAGCCCAAATAATTTTCCCTGGCCCAATACGTACATGCCCCTTACTCCCCTCTTAATAGAGAATCTCTATTGTGAAACCTTCACCACAATCGATGGACCTCAAGTGCCTCACCTGAGAAATCATACAAACTAATGTGACATGACACCCTCTGTCCACTCAAAGAGATACAATATTAATTCCAAATACACATTATCAGATGCAATTACTGATGCCCATACCACTGATACTAATTTGACCTCCACACTAAATCACGTCATTAAGAACCCATCCCCTAACCTAACCCTCATTTCAACCCAAAAAGGCGAAGCATAAAAATACAAACATGGAAAAATCCCAGTAACCACCCATCACCATGGCATCCTTTCCAGTATCGTTGGACCACTCTCTGGTATCATCGCTGGAGATGGCGTTATAGGGCCAAGGCTTAGCCTACAATTTCAGCCCGGTGAACCAGTCGGTCACCCTAATCGTCCAAAACTATGTGCACCTGGCGAGGGTAATTGTGGAGGCCCTAAACAGGGTCTTGGCCCAAGCCTATGACAAGTAATGACCCTCAACAAAAACATGCACCCCAATCTAGACCCCTCACTAATCAACAATTTTATCTCCAAAATATTCCAATCAATCCCCTTCTTTCCAGACTCAGTAGTGGAGGACCTAGCGTCGACTTCACTCTTTGTGTTTATCAAGCCCTAATCCAACAAGCTCCATCATTTTCTGCTCTAGTAGGGAAGATTCTGTTTCCACCACTAGGGAACATAACAAAGGAGATCAACATATCCCTAGAGCTATTGAACGGGAAAATTGTCTTGGAAGTGGAAGGGGAGGGTTATGGACATATACCCACGGACTCTCTTCTATTAGACTCGGTCAGGGCGATAGAGTTCAGTGTGGAGAACAGCGAGATTGTGGTGCTCTTGTGTCCCAGGACCTTGACCAAATGTGGGGGGAGCCCGGTCTCTTACCACAGTCAAGGAGTGATCAAGCCATTGCTAAACCTAACCCCAATACGAACATGAGAAGCAGAAACCAGAAGAAACCAGTGACACCTCCTCAGAGGATAAAAAAAGAACACAGAAACGAATCCCACACCATGAAAACACGCCTAATAAACTACATCATATGGAATGTTAGGGGTGTGAACAATGCATAGTTCAGGAAACACTGCTTTGATATGGTTCAACTACACAAACCAGTAATATTGGTACTGATAGAGACAAAAATGGCTGATCATAAGAAGTTGACCGAGGAAATGCAATTTGATATGCTCATCCAGTCTCCAGTAGTGGGTCTATCTAGTAGGATTGTCATGATGTGAAAAGCGGACTGTGTGCAGGTTGATGAGGTGGTCACTATTCCACAAGGCATTCATGCCATGGTGAAGGTACTCACATCCTAGAATTCATGATTATTTTCAGCCATCTATGCTAGTACCATATTAGCTGATAGGAATTTATTATGAGATAATTTAGTTACTATCTCTAAAATTTATATTGGAAATTAGTTTGTAGTTGGTGATTTTAATGAAGTTTTAAAGGCTATGGATAAGTTTGGGGGCAATTTCATTAACTGAAACTTTAGAAACCTCTTTTGGAATTGCCTCAATAAATGTAAGCTAGTTGACTTAGGATATAAGGGTAGTAAATACATATGGACTAACAAAAGATATAAGAATAGGAGCAGTCTAATTTTAGAAATAATAGACAAATATTTTGCTAATGACTCTTTGATATCTCAATACCCTGAGGCTTGTGTATCCCAACTCCCTAGGACCCACTCTAATCACTGCCCAGTGCAAATAACGCTAAAGAAGGATCTTGTTAATAACACTAACAGACCCTTCAAGTTTGAATCTATGTGGATTAGTCACCCATCATTTCCCAATATCATCACTAAGGCTTTCACCCCCCAAACTCCCCTTTAATCCAATCAACTTACACCTTCAAGAACTTAGTAACCCAATGAAATAGACATACTTTTGGCAATATCCTCCACAAGAAAAGAAGGATCCTGACTAGAATTATTGGAATCAAGAAATTCCCCAACTATTAGTTTAGAAACGTTCTTTTGAACCTAGAAATTAGCCTGATTAGAGATCTGGACTTTATCCTGAGGAATGAGGAAGATTTTGGAAGCTCAAATCAAGGGTCAGTTGGCTAACTGAAGATGATGCCAAGAATAGATTCTTCCACACCTCCACCCTCAATAGGAGAAGGAGCAACAAGATCATATACATTAAAGAAGGATCCTGTTAATAACACTAATAGGCCCTTCAGGTTTTAATTTATGTAGATTAGTAACCCATCATTTTCCAATATCATCACTAAGGCTTTCACCCCAAACTCCCCTTTAATCCAATCAACTCACACCTTCAAGAACTTAGTAACCCAATGGAATAGACATACTTTTGGCAATATCCTCCACAAGAAAAGAAGGATCCTGACTAGAATTGTTGGAATCAAGAAATTCCCTAACTATTAGTTTAGAAACTTTCTTTTGAACCTAGAAAATAGCCTAATTAGAGATCTGGACTTTATCCTCAGGAATGAGGAAAATTTCTGGAAGCTCAAATCAAGGGCCAGCTGGCTAAATGAAGGTGATGCCAAGAATAGATTCTTCCACACCTCCACCTTCAATAGGAGAAGGAGCAACAAGATCGTGTGCCTTAAAGATGACGGCGGGAACTGTCTCTATGATCATGGAGACATTATGAACTCAATCCTCACTTCTTCAGGAGCCTTGACACATCCTCCCACACCCAACCCACCTTCACACTATCAGTCATTTAGATATGACCAATACTCTCTCCAACGGCCAAAGAGAAAGCTTGGACAAACCCTTAGATGATAGGGAGATCAAATTTTTCATTTTCTCCTTCAAACCTTTTAAAGCTCCTAGTCCTAATGGGTGACACCCTTTCTTCTACCAAAAATACTGGAGCATTATAGGGAAATCGGTGATTGGCTTTTGCAAGTCACGCTTTGACACACATTCCATGGATGAAACCATGGATAAGACTCTACTATGCCTCATCCCCAAGTTCCCCCAGGCTACCGTACTCAAAAACTTCAAACCAGTAGGACTTTGTAATACCATCTACAAGACTATCACAAAAATCCTTGTTTATAGAATCAAGCCACCCCTCCTGATATAATTAGTCCTAGCCAAGCAAGCTTTTTATCTAACAAAAGGACCTCTAATAATGTTATCACAATCCAAGAATATATCATCTATTTTGGTAAAATAGGAGGGAATCAGGCCTACATGATCCTCAAAATTGACTTAGAAAAAGCCTTTAATAGGCTGGAGTGATCCTTTATTAGAGACAGCCTCCTAATCAGCTCCAACCCTGTACCACTATATAATGGCGAGAAGTGGTCGATGCATCTTTTACCCGAAAGGTTGGAATCGATATCCAAAGGGATTTAATATTGGTTGGGAGTTGGGTTTCTATCTAATCTTGCTACGTGTGTTGCTTTTAATTGAACTTCTAACCATGCTTGGATTTTTTCTATTCTACGTTTAATGCTATTGATTGCTGAAAATAATCTAAGTACAATGTTTTTGTAAGAGTTTTCTCAATTGATAAAAAGCACTAGGGAAGTGACTTACACCTACGCGAGTATCTAATGGGGTCTAAGATTTAAGATAAGCTTGTTATATTTGGGGTCATGATATAAACTTTACACATAATTACTCACTCTATACCTCTCGGTAGTTTGAGTGACTTTGCCCTAATTGGCTTTCTCAAGCCTAATTAGGTGTTCACACAATGCAAGTAAAATTAGTTCAAGTTGGGTATTACTATATCTAGGTTTAACCCTTTAATTGGGGTTATCAATCTCTTGAATGCACCTTAATTCCTTGTTACCCTAATTTTCCTAGACTTAGTCCCTCTTTCCCAAGAAGAGTCTAAGTCATAAAAACACGAATAAGTATTTGCAACCACTAATTCTACAATTAGAGCATGAATCAAGCTAAATATAACTAACCCATAAACAATTAAGCCCTAAAATTAAAGACCCATTAAATACTCGTACTAGGGTTCGGTCACAACCCTAGCTAATGGGTTTAGCTACTCATAATCAAGGTATAAATCAAAGATGGAGATGAAATATAACCCACAAAAGTTGATTACAATAATAAAATCTAAGAATATAAGCTAAAGCTGCTCTAAAATTACTCTAAATGGTAAAGTACGGTTGTTCACGAGCTTACTCATAAAAGATAATCTAAAAATGTGAAAAAGATCTATTTATACACAACTGAAATTACTGGACAAAAATACCCATGCGGAGGTTCCAATGTTAGCAAAATACTGGGCGCCTCAGCGCATGGACTTTTGCATCCGCGCAAAAAAACACGCAGATCCGGTTTCTTCAATTTTGGACTTAGTTTCGAAGATAGTGTAAAAGTCACCGCCCCCGCGTTAGCATCATCCGCGGCCATGTAATTTGGACGAGGACCGCGCTCCTCAGTCAAGCTCAACTTGCAGAGTCTATGAACCTCAATCAACACTCTCAGCAAAAATACCACTGCGACCGTGTTAGGTATTCTGCGGCCGCGCTTTTTCATCACGGTCAGCAGTCACTGTTGTACCCCAAAACATCTTCTCTGAATCTCATTTATACGGACCGCGTAATTGTGTCCGCTTCAGTGGTGGACCTTATGCGGCCGCTCTTTTCCTTCGCGGTCAGCGCTTCAGCCTCAGCTTTGAACTTGTGCAAATTTAACTCCTTTATGAGTTGATTATGGCTTTCTTGTCTCATTTTGACCAAACCCTACAGACAAGCACATTAAGTCAGTTTTTCGGAATACTTTTACACATTTTCCATCCAAAATCTAAGCACGAAAGAGCATCATATAGGCTAAAATCCATTGTTATCAACTCCCCCAAACTTAAGCTTTTGTTTGTCCTCAAACAAACAAAGTAATTCTCACCTCCACACGATAAAAGAAAGGAAAATTTCAGTTGTTCTAAGGTGATGTCATTAAGCATCAATTGGGATGAACAATTACTCTCAACACAAATGTATTATTAACAACATACAACATTTTTAACACTGTGGCTCTAGTGCAACACAAGAGCATCAAGAGTTGACTTAACTCATCAAGGAAACTTGCTTTACTACGAGGTCATTGTGGAACCCAAACTCTTTCTCCTCTACTCTCCATAAGCAAATCTCACTTTAGATTATAGCACCCAGAACAAGGATTGTGGAAAAGTACACTCATCTCTCCCAAAGGAAGGTCACAAGTTCTGCTCTAAGTACCATAAGCTTGCCCCTTATGTGAATCGCCACTAATGTAAGCTCACTCAACTTGAAATCATATAGGAATTTTGGGGGAATGTAATGATGGCTTTTGGTTCAAGGTAGGATATATCTGTCTATGAAGGTTTCATCTTTCCTTAATCACTTCATTTTTCTCACTTCGGCTCATACTTTCTTGACTCTTTGAGTCATTTTTCTTCTTCCTTAGGGGACTAGAGAGACACACTATCACTCTTTTTTGTTTATGACAATCATTTTTCTCCTTTCTACCTTTCATCATTGCTTTCATTGAATCCCTTCATTTTTCTATATTATTCACTTTCTTTTTGACTTTTTGGCTTTTCTTTCTTTTTCTTTTTATTTTTCTTTTTGCCTTCCCTTTTCTTCATTTTGCACCTTTTATCACTTTTGAATTCCTCGTCTCTCCCCCAAATTCATGCTTTTTTCATTGTGCTAAGGAAAGATCGGGTGCCAAGAGAGGGTCATTTTAGAACGGATAAAGACTTGTATCATGGTTATTGAAAGAATAAGGGCTTCGGTTCAACGGGGTTGACTAGGGATATCATATTTGGTGGGATATGCATGCTTTCAAGTTTCAATTTGGATCAAGGAGAGCCTATAGTCATTTCTCAAGTCGAGCTACACTTAGAATTTCGCCTAGACATTTCGGGGCAAGTTCTAGACTTATTGGCATGGGACTTGGACTTGTGAATCAATACCCTACCTCACAAGCTATTGGATTGCTAAAGAGAATAGAGTCGAGGTCCCACAACAACCCTAGCTAAGATTGAGCAACACAAATGGCTCCAAAAAACCACTCGATGGTTGTTTAGTCAACACAAGAGTCTAAAGGTCACAACTAGCACCATTCTTTGCAAATCAACTTGTTTTTAACCATACGGTCAAAGGTAAATGTGCCACAAGTGAAGCTTGCCTGTGAAACTTTTATTCATTACTACTATTTGCACAAAAAAATAAAGAAAACGGGCTCAAACCCTTAAGAAGGTTGTCATGCCATCCATCATCAGGAAGAGCCACCCGGTTCACATAAATTCCACCTTTGAAAAGAACCGTGGCATTAAGAAAACCAAAGGCTTAGTGATCACGAAAACTTGTAAAAGTAAGAAGATACAAATTGAAAAATAAACTACTAAATGAAATAAAAAGCTACGATATTAAGGAAAATTTCAAAAGAAGTTATAAAGTAAATTGAATATGTACAACAGGGGATTAAGATGAATATACATAAAAGGGGAATGAATATATACGTGGAAAGGTAATTTTATATATATACCAAAAGCAAAAAAAAAAGTACAAAAATAACTAAAAATAGTATCAAGGTCACCCCCCAAATAAAATAACAAACCAATTATCCAAATCATCATCAAAATAAGGCCACCCCCCAAATAAAAATTAGCATTTTCCTCAATGCTATCAGCAAAAATAGAATAGGGGAAGGGTAGAAAGTAAAGAAAAACTCCATATGATGCCGCTGCCTACATAGGTTCACTGGCTGGCCTGAGTTACCTCCCTCGGGGTCCTCCATCTCAATCTCGAAACCCTCAGTCTGGGATTACCCCTCTTCTCACCGGTGCTCTGGCAGCCTCCTGTTCTGGTCCTTGTGTTTCCTAAGCTGCTGGAACTTGCTCCTCCAAGAGTATGTCCAGTGGGATGTCTCCAGCTGATGCAATATTCTCAACCTCCTTCCTCAACATCTTTACTAACTCTTTTGAGGTCCGAGACTTCTTCATTTTCTTCATTTATTTGCCCAGGTCCTTGATTACTTTTCCTTGTGCATCCAAAGTGGCTATGATAAGCCTCTGGTAGTACAGGATCTTCTTCAGGTTGTCTAGAAGGTCCTTGAGCGATTCCTCTACTGAAGTAGGCACCTGAGGCTGTGCTGGAGTTGACAGAGTTGCCACTGCGCTGGAGAGGATAGACAACTTTAATGTAGCTGCATGCATCCAGTTTTTGATATTAGATAGATTCCGATTAACTCGTAGTGTAGTTAGAGGGTATGTTGATGAAGAAGGCACTGATATCGGAATAGAAGAAGTGGTCCGGAGGAAGGATATGGCATGGCAGTGGAAGGCTCAGAACCAGTGGCCACCACCCCTGGTTCTTCAGACTGGCCAGTGGAAGTGGTGGCTTTGCCTTTGGACTTGGGCTTATTTGGACCCTGAAGGTTGTACATTTAAAATGGCCTCTTTGGATTCACTTTTGTGTCAAAGTCCCTTCCTTCTGCTTCCTGATCCTCTTGGTACATGGTGAGGAAGTTTGGGAAAGTATATGAGCTCTCATCCTTGCCAACCACTCTGGTAATCACCTTAGCCATAATATTACCGATGTCGCTCAGTTACCCCTCTATGATAGCCCTCACAACAATAGCATGTGAGACCGGCATATCACTGTCATGCGTAGTAGGGTCTACCGATTGCACACAAAAGTTTCCCACCTCTTTGCTTCGAAGCTCAGAGTGCTCATGTAGATCGGGAACCAAGGTGTTATCCAAGTTGGTGTAGTCCCAGGAATAGCAATCACCGATGCAAGCCAAGGGCGGGCTAACTCATCCGTAGCCACCTTCTACAAATACAGGGACTCGTCTTCATCATTGAACCCAGCATAGTCTTTTAAGGACTTACCGTCAAACTTAACCTTCTTGTTGCGTACTTTGGTCAAATACGTGCCTTTTTTTATATAGGTGACATTTGCATAAAATTCCTTGACCAATTTTTCATTTGCATCCGGTAAGTTGCTGGTGACAAACTTCCACCCCACTCTCTCGTTAAAGTGCCACTTGACATTAGGGTTTTGGGGTTGCAGATCTCGCTTAATGAATACCCTCTTAAGTGTAAGTGACCTTTGAGGCCACCACTCCCAAAACATGTGGTAGGTTTTCTCACTCACAAATCATTATTACCATACCACAGGTTTCCTTAATCGCTCCAACCCCCTGTTTGGGTGTCACCACCCCTCCCGTCATCAGGGATCTCAGCATCAACATCAATAGGATCCGTTGGTGAGGCCAAAGGTGTAGCAGGTGGAGAAATTGATGTTGAAGCCTCACTACTTTCATCTAATCCATCAGGCGACTCAGTAGAAGAAGAGGGTGTAGGCTCGTCTCTCAACTATAATTTCCCTTGAAAGTCTATGGGAAAATGGGTTGCCACCGAGTCTCCTTCCGAAACATCCCGGGAAGGGACATACTTACTACCTTCAGAATGGGATGCGGCTTTGTTCGCAACTTTGATGGTTTTCTGCAGCTTCCATATAGATTTCTGGAATGCTAGTCGTAACTTGGTCCTTCCTTGTCCCCATTTTCCCCTGCCTCGGGAGGATTCAGTCCTCCCTTTTTATTTATCACATACGCCTCTAGATTGGACAATTGTTTGCATACATAATCAGTGAAAGCTCATTAGTATTGTTGTTGAAAAAATCATCAAAGGAAAGCAGATGAAAAGTTAACAGTGTTCTAAAAGCAAAGTTCCGCTCACAGGAGAAAAAGGGGAGCGACCGCGGAATGAGCATCGCGGTCCGCGTAAAAAGGAACGCGGCCACGAAAGACTACGGATCAAACTACCCAGTCTTTAAAGTTGAGGCACCGCTGATAGCAGAAAAAGGGGCACGACCGCGAAAGTTGCACCTCTGTCTGCGTAAAAACAAACACGACCACAGACCCAACTTATAAATTCTCTGAACTTTAAATATACGGTCCACGAAAAAAGAAGCGCTGCTGCGTAAAGCAGGCTACTGACCGCGGAAATGCAAACCATTTTTAACTCAGCACTGCATATGAATGTTGATCGCGAAATTAAGGCCGCGGCCATGAAATTCAAATAGAACAGGCACTGACAACTGAGATAACACATAAGGTTTTCACTTAGTATACAACTTAGGCAATTAAGCGGGCAAATGAACAACCCCATCCCCATTAGCCATTAAATCAATTACCCAACCAGTTTTATCTTCAATTAAGCACACTTTTCATTCTTAGCTTGTATTAATGCTAACTAAAAGAAAATTGAAACTATCTAGAAAGAAAAAAGCAAGAACTACAATTAAGACAAAGAGATTGAGCATACCAGTTGTTTAGTTTATTGTGGAAATTACTCTTGCCTAATGAGATGGAGTTTAGATGAAGTAGATGAAGAGTTCAAAGGGGTGTTTAGAGCTGAGGTGCATAAAAAGTATAAAAGGAGGAGGGCCCTCCTATTTATACTAAAACTCTGAGGGACCACAGTGACTTACCTGGCGCAGCCGCAGAATTCCACCACGGTATGCATTTTTGGCTGCTTTGAAGATTTGCAGGATCCATAACATAGTTGAGAGCGGAAAAATGAGCGCGGCCACAGAACAAGGTCTGTTGACCGCAAAAATGCCACTACGGACGCGGTTGAAACTTTAGAGAGGTCACATTTTGAAATTTTCAAGTCCGCATCCGCTTTAGAATCACGCCCTCACAAAAAATCTTCCGCTGACCACAGAATTTTGAGTGCGGTCGGCAGTCCAATTACATACTTGACCAAACTTTCCATTATTAGTCCCGCACTGCATCAAAAATTCCTACAATAATCTCACAACCAGTTAGTCCAAAACATATCTTACACTAAGAAGTAAATCAAAAAGAAGGAAAAACCCATGGGTTGCCTCCCAAGAAGTGCCTAATTTAACACCGCGGCACGACGCATGTTACCATCATCATTTGAAAATGATCAAGGCCACCACGTGGCTGTCATCAAATTTTCCCAGATAGTGTTTGACTAGGTGCCATTTAACTCTGAAACCTTCACCAATTTTATTCTTCAAATCAAGAGCACCAAATGGAGTTATATGCACCACTACAAAAGGGCCACTCCATTTTGACTTGAGTTTTCCCGGAAATAGTCGTAACCAAGAGTTGAATAACATAACCAAGTCACCCTCCTTGAATTCCTTGCTCCGAAAATATTAGTCATGTAAGTAATTCATCTTGTCCTTATACAAGGACATTTTGGAATAGGCATGAAACCTAAACTCATCAAGTTCATTGAGTTTCTCTACCCAGAGATTTAATGCAACATCCCACTCAAGATTTTACCGCTTCAAAGCCCACATGGCCTCTAACTCAACCGGAAGATGGCATGCTTTCCCAAATACCAATCGATACGGAGACATACCAATTGGAGTCTTGTAAGACCACAAAGCATCATCCAGTTTCCTTTACCAATCAGTCCTATTTGCATTGAAAGTTTTTGACAATATGCACTTTATCTCTCGGTTGGAGACCTCAACTTGCCCACTAGCCTGAGGATGATAAGGGGTTGATACCTTGTGATTGGCACCATACTTTGCAAGCAAAGTTCCAAATTCCATATTGCATAAATGAGAAACCTCATCACTGATGATTGCCCGAGGAGTGCCAAACCGTGTGAAGATATTTTTCTTGAGAAACTCCACCACACTCCGGAATTCGTTGTTGGGCAAAGCCATGGCCTCAGCCCACTTGGAAACATAATCAACGGCCACCAGAATATAAGTGTTGCCACATGAACTTACAAAAGGCCCCATGAAGTCTATGTCCCACACGTCAAAGATGTCAACCTCAAGAATAGTGGTGAGAGGCATTTCATCCTTCTCGGAAATTCAAATAGCTCTCTAAAACTCATCACATCTCTTAACAAGCTCACTAGTATCCTTATACAAAGTAGGCCAATAAAATCCACAGCTACGAACCTATGAAGCAATTCTCGCCCTACCTTAATGACCACCATAGGGCGAGGAATGGAAATAATCAAGAATACTCATTTTCTCCTTTTCTGGAAAACATATCCGGATCACACCATCATTACAAATCTTGAAACGATATGGCTCATCCTAGTAATAATTCAAGCTGTCCTGTTTAAGCTTCTTCCTTTGGTTAGAAAAGAGCTCACTCGGGATAATGACGGTCACAAGAAAATTGGCCAAATCGGCAAACCAAGGCATATTATTCAAAGAAACAGAGAGGAGTGGTTCATCTGGAAATGAATCATTAATTTTAAGGACATCATGGGGCCTCCCTTTCTCCTCCAGGAGGGATAAGTGGTCCGCCATTTGATTTTCACACCCTTTTCGATCAATAATCTCAAGGTCAAACTCTTGAAGCAAAAGAACTCATCTCATCAACCCAGCCTTAGACTCCTTCTTGTCATCAAATAACGGAGTGCCGCGTGATCGGTGTGTACAATCACTTGGGTACCCATGAGATATGGCCTAAACTTTTCCATGGCAAAGACAATGGATAATAACTCTTTTTCGGTCACAATATAATTGAATTGGGCATCATTCATCTTTTTGCTTACATAGTAGACCGGATAAAATATTTTGTTGATCCTTTGTCTCAAAACTGCTCCTACCGCAACGTCACTAGAATCACACATGAGCTCAAATGGAAAGCTCAAATTGGGTGCGGTGATGATGGGAGTGGTAGTCAATCTATACTTGAGAATCTCAAAAGCTTTCATGCAATCATCATTAAACACAAACCTTGCATCCTTTTCCAACAATTTGCATAAGGGATTCACCACCTTTAAGAAGTCCTTGATGAACCTTCGGTAAAACCTAGTGGGGATCAACTACACCTCTTTTTCGGCACACACTGTACTAGTAAAGTTCATGAACTATCCGAGATGGGGTACACAACCCCTGCATCTAGCCACTTGATAATTTCCTTCTTGACGATCTCTTGCATAGCCTCGTTCAACCTCCTTTGATGTTCCAGGGAGGGTTTAGCATCATCCTCAAGTATAATCTTGTGTATGCAAAAGGCGAGGCTCATCACTCGAATATCATCTAGAGTCCATCTAATTACCTTCTTCCTTATATGGAGCACCTCAAGGGTGGAATCTACGTGCATGTTAGTTACGCATGAAGAAAGAATAACAGATAAAGTTGAACAAGGTCCCAAGAATTCATACCTGAGGTGTGGAGGCAAAGGCTTCAACTCCAATATGGGAGGTTCCTCAATTGAGGGCTTTGTTGGTGGAGTTTTTCTGTTCTCAAGATCCAAGCAAAGTTTACGTGGTTCATATGAGTAAGAACACATTCCTTGCAAAGCATTGACATACTCTACCAAGCTTTCATCCTCAGTCACATCATGGTTCAACAATACAACTTCCAAAGGGTCCACCACATTCATCATAACACTTGTCTCATCAACTATCACCTCCGTCACAAGATCCACAAAAGGGCAAACCTCAGTACTATTCGGCTACCTCCTTGATTTGCAAACATGGAAGACAACTTTTTTGTAACCCACCCAGAAGGTGAGCTCCCGTTCTTCCGCATCAACCAATGTCTTCCACGTTTCTAGGAAAGGCCTTTCTAATATTATCGGCACCTCATAGTCGACTTCGCAATCGAGAATCACAAAATTCGCAGGCAAAATAAACTTGTCAACCCGGACAAGAACATAATCAATAATACCAAGCGGCCTCTTCATTGTTCGATCCGCCATTTGCAATCTCATTGAAGAAGCTCTCGGTTGACCAATACCCAAAGTTTTAAATACAGAGTAAGGCACCAAATTTATACTTGTTCCCAAATCACACAAGGCCTTTGCAAAATCTGCACTTCCAATGGTACATGGAATGGTAAATGCACCGGGATCTTCAAGTTTGGAGTTATCGAGTGCACAACGGCACTCACTTGATGAGTCATTTTGATGGTCTCCCAATACATAGATCTCTTTTTTGTCACCAAGTCTTTCATAAACTTGGCATATCCCGGCATTTGCTCAAAAGCTTCCACCAAGGGCACATTGATCGACAAACTTTTCATCATCTCAATAAACTTCTTAAACTGGTTTTCATTCTTCTTATTTACAAGTCTTTGAGGGTAAGGTGGAGGAGGCCTTGGCAAAGGAGCCTTGGATTTAGGCATTACCATTTTTGGTATGTTTATCATGTGTTACCTAGACGTAAGGCTGTATGGTGGGCTGGTCCTGGACCGGGACCGGACAGGGCCCGCGGGCTAAACGGGCCAAACGGTCCTAACGGTCCTGGGCCTAATGGTGCACAAGACCCGCGACGGGCCGGTTACAATGGTCAGGCCCACGAAGCCCGGGACCGCTAAGCCCGGGATCGGCTGGTGGGCCTGGGCCGGTCCTAACGGGCCTAACGGCTAATTTTTTTTTAAAA